>PVJL010002540.1:0-192732 GCA_004026885.1 Lyroderma lyra | reverse complement strand
TTGCTAAAGAATGGCAATGTAATGATGCAGAAAGATACAGAGCTTATGTTCAGTGTGCCCAAGTCTAGGAAGCAATGTGGAAATAGGATCAATGCCTGTAGCAGTAATATATACTGCTAAAATGCTGGAGTGATCAGAAGGGGTTATTAATTATGCATTCAACAGCAATTTAATTTGATGTTTGTTATATGCCAGGCACTGTTCTAATTATACATATTTAAAAGGGGAAGGATAAATGGATGGTTGAGTAGGTAGGTAGATGATAAATAGCTAGCTAGCTAGATACGGCTATGTCTTCCACATATTTAAGAACATACTATTAACAGTGTTACAACTTTTAAATCATGTCACATATATATGGATTTGTTTTGTGAAGTGAGACAATTTTTTTAACAAGTACAAATTTTATTGTACACCTGGCTGTTGTTAAGTAATTTCTGTGTTCTCTCAGTTCCCAAGATCTAATGCTGTAGTTTTTTTACTGTAACTTTGAAATTTCATTTACAATCTGAAGTGGCAAATTCACCTCTTTAATCTTCCTATTTTCTGAATTATTCAATGACCTCTCACCCTTTTATATTTCAAGATTTGTGTTACTACTTTTCTTGACTTACTTGGTCAATACATTGAGAATTTTAATTATAAAATGTTAGTGTATGATTTAAGAATCATCATCAGTGTTGAAATAAAATGACTTCTGATACTCTTACATAGCTATTTAACTTTCTATTTTATATCTTAGAAAAATCATGCTGCTTTTTCTCTACAGAGGCCTAACAACACATTTTTTTCTTTCTTTCCTCCATCTTTAAATATAATTGAGAAATGAAAATTGTACATTTATTAAAGTATGTAATATAATGATTTGATAAGCATGTACATTGTAAAAGGACTACAATGTGTTAATTAACATATCCATCACCTCATAGTTTGTGTGTGTGTAGAGAACACTTAAGCCCTCCTTAAATTTCAAATATACAATACAGTATTAACTGTAGTCACTATCTTGTACCTTAAATCCCCAGGCCTATTCACCTTATAACTGAAAGTTGGTACCCTTTGACCAGTCCCTCCTCATTTTCCCCACCCCCCCAACTCCTGGCAACCAACATTGCACTCTTTGTTTCTGTGAGTCTGACTTTTTTACATACAGGGTCCGGCAGAAGTAAAGCCTGAACTTGAGTAATAATTGTTTTTTAATATACATGCTTATAATTTTATAATAAAAGACTTGGTACAGATCACCAGTTCATAAAAAGGGACATTATTTGTGTAACAATAAGCATATGTGGTTATGATTTTGTAATAAAATCATAACTCAAGTCCGGGCATTACTTCTGCTGGTTCCTTTATAGTGAGATCATATAGTGTTTGTCATTGTGGGTCTGGCTTATTTTGCAAAATGTCCTCCTCCAGGTTGACCTACGTCGTTGTAAATAGCAAGATTTACTTTTTAAGGCTGAAAATGTGTGTGTGTGTGTGTGTGTGTTTCACATTTTCTTTATCCATTTTTTTCATTGACAGACATTTAGGTTGTTTTGTTGCCATATGCTGGATATTGTAAATGATGTTGCAGTGAACACACGTGTGCAGATATCTTTTCAAGATCCCGATTTCATTTTCTTTGGACATACACCAATGTTTTTATTCTTTTGATGCTATTGTAATGGGATTTTTTCCCAGTTTCATTTTCAGAGTGTTCATTTTCAGTGTATAGAAACATAACTGATTTTTGTATGTTGATTTTCTATCCTGCAATTTTACTGAATTCATTTATTAGTTTTAATGGTCGAGGGGTGTGTGTGTGTGTGTGTGTGTGTGTGTGTGTTGAGTCTTTGGGGTTTTCTGTTGGTATTTGATGTCATCTGCAAACAGAAATATAGAGGAAAAAAAGCACTTAATTTTATTACCATTATGTATGATGTTAGCTGTGGGTTTTTCATATATGGTCTTTATTATGTTGAGGAACATTCCATCTGCCTCTAAGTTGTTTTTATCCTAAAAGTTTGTTGAATTTTGTCAAATGCTTTTTATGCATCTTTGAGATGATCATATGTAAATCAAATAATACAAAATAAATAGTAAAAGTTGGGCAGAGATATAATTAAAAAAACTTGTTTAAAAACAAAGTTAAGGGTAAATATCACACTAGCATGTAATGCAACAAACACCATGAGCTCAGTTTTGTAAAGTAGGTGATCTTATAATGAATATATGATATATAGAGATCTATCTATCTATCTATCTCTATATATCATATATATATGAAAGCTACATCTATGAAAACCTACATCTTAAATAAACTGAAATACTGGCATATTTCCCTTACTGTTTTATTTAATTTTGTACTAGAGGTGATAGCCAGAGTAATATGGTAAAAAAAGAAACAAAGGCAACATATATTTGAAGTAAGAAGTAATATTTCTCTCTCAGCAAACAACATTATTTTCGAAGTATCAAAATCTAATACACAAGGCAACTGCTAGAACAAAAGTTAATTTAGTAATACTGTAAGATTCAAAATCAATATACACAGACAATATTTCCATATATATCAGAAAAGAATTAAAAATAAAAAATTCCACTTATAATGGATATTAATCATATACCTCTTTTAAAATTAATGGTACATCATAGGATATAAGTGTTTCTACACACACATACACACACAGACATATATGAACAGACATATATGTTCATTATCAGTTCTATTTTACTATTTCTATTACATATCAAAAAAAGAAATCTTGGAACTAATATAAAAAAGGGATATAATTTTAGCTAATTTTCTAATTCATTATAAATCTTACTATGATTAATTTCTTTAGCATAGGCTATGATAGCAGAGCAGTTATATAAAAATATTTTTAATCTGAAATTTATTTCTTTCAGCTTTTATGTCCACATGAACAAAATGAAAAAAAAAATCATTGAACACACATACAAATATCATGTAGTATTATAATAAAGAAAATCCAATGAAGTTTTCCAAACAATCATTATGTTGCTTTATTTCCTATTCTCCTGCTAAATTGGCAATATTATTTTAAAGGATGAAATGATGCTTAATAAACTCTTTCCCTTTAAATCTTTATTTATAATTCCCTTTCATCCGTATGCAGAAGTAATATGACATAGGAACATTACAGGCACAGCCTTTATACACAAAGTATGATTATATTTACAAACCAACACTTACTCTTCCTTTCCCTTGATTTTATTTTATAATTTAACTTACTTATGCTCTAACCAATAAACCTTAACCCTATTTTATCTCCAAATTGTTTTATTGGCAGTAATGACAAATGAAAGTGAATTGCCTATGACTTTTACTGCTCAACATAAACAGATCCCTAGATACTCAATTGTTACCTATTTGTTGAGCATTTTTAGGGAAATATAATTCAGTATAAAAATAATAAGATGCTCAAATGTAGCATATTAATTCCTGATAATTCATATACTTAATATCTAGGATGTACCATCAAAACTGCTTATGAAAAATAAAATATATTAATCTTTAAATCACATATTTTGTGATAAATGTTAATATATTCAATGTTCAGAAAATATTAACAGCATTTGTGAAAAACACTTTTGATATTATTTTGATATTTTTATATACTTAAGATAATAGTTGCTCTATAAATAGTATTTGTAAAATATGCATAGAAATATTAAATTATACAAATTTCTTACATTTAAATAAGTGAAAAATATTGTACGCTCATATTAATGTTAAAACATTTTATAGAAATATTAAAGCAATATATGAATGGTTTTCATGATGATCACTATAAAATTTGAAATGACTTATTAAATGTAACAAAATTATGTTTTGTAACAAAATTATGTTATGTGACAAAAAAATGTTACATAACTTGGGATCAGTTATGAACAAGAAATGTGAACAGAATCTTAATTCTTCATTTCTGAATTGCTGAACTTAAAACTGAAAGTATCACACAGTAAGTAAAATAAATACTGTACAATAAATTAAATATAAGAAAATTCATGTTATATATGTATCTTTTTTCTTATGACATGCATTTATATCTTAGGTAACAATGCAATAAATTAACTGAGATTTTAGAAAAACATAAAATAATCAATCAAGGGAAGAGAAAATTAAAACTCAGAGAATAACTGCTAAATAAATTCAAAGGGGCTGAAAAACAACAGATCTCTTCAGAATCAAGGCAATATTTGTCACCAACTTGAAAAATGCTTGGACAAGGTAGTAATAAATATTTGAGAAATAAATGGACCAATGAAATTATATAATTGCATTTTTTATTGGAACTAATAAAAATCACTCTTAATTCATACATTGTTCAACAGATTTATTGAGTGCCTATTATGTTTCAGAAATACTAGAATTTCTACCAGGCTTACAGTCTGATAGAAATTTTTATGACACAATTTCAAAAAAGAATGTTTGATTTGAATACAGAAGCTTTTAAAGACATCGTCAAAATTATCCCAATTCTTTATTGAGGCTATTTAAATTATTAATAAAGAATTACCTTGGTTCTGTTCCCACATTTCATGGAGCAGGTTAATTAAAGCTCTACATTCATTTTAGACATTAACAGTTTTCTCATTGTATAGCTACATTTTTAGTCACATAGTTTCCTAGGGCATATTATCCTCACATCCACCTAAGCAATTTAAAATATAGCAATTTTTGAAACAAGTTTTGATATTGTCAAGGCAAATTTTATCCTAAGACACAGCTACTTCTCTGTACATTGTAGTGTAATAATAGGATTTTCTTCATTCATTCTGTACTTATTTATATATAAGTTACCCTAACCATTTAACTGTTTAGTTCTTTAAGTTACTTTAAATAGCTTCTTTGCAAAAACATGAAACACATAGTCGTGAGGTCATACACTGAGATACATTCATTAGGTTAATGTAAAATTTCTTTGCCTCTTTTTTTTTCATGGAACCCTTCCAGGTGACTTCTATAAGCAGACATATGTAGCAGTGATTAAATTGTATTAGAGTAATGTCTTTTTCCAAATGGTACTTTGTTTCAAGAGTGTCTGATACTATAGGAGAATTTAAGATGACTCCTTCTATTCCAAAGATAATTTTGGTAAAATTCACCTTATTTTCAGCTACATTTACTTTTCTAACAATATTTGGAGTCTGAAAACTGGGCCCCAAATAGTGGGAATCACTAAGAAATTAGAGATACTGAATTTACTTCAAACATTGTAGATGTGTGCCTTTAAAAAGTGTTTTCCAATCTTCCTCATATCGAGGGTTTTTAAATCTAAAAATCTAGAGTTGAATTGCTATATCAAAGTTCAATGTCTTGTCATCCTGCAACTTAAGAGAATGAAATTCAAAGAGGGTATGGTGCTTATTTGATGTGACCTTTGATTTTTAAAAACCTTTGAAATAAAAACATAACGTTAGTAAAAATATTTCATTGTAATATGGCATACGTATACATTATGTAAGAGAAAATCCTGCCTCACATATTTCTTTCAACAGTAAAATGAGAAAAGGTTTATGCAGCACCTAAAACACATACATTATTTTCTTTCCCTTTAAACAAAACACAAATTGCCATAAGAACTCAGGAAGAAAATAAGCATTCTATCTGCCCTGCGTTACTGCTTTTGACAAAAACATTACCTTTCCTTAGTCCTCAGCCAAGCAAATAAGTACCATAAAAGGAACAAATAAACACTTCACAAATGGATTATTTTCTCTGACAAACTGTCTCAACGTTGTACCAGAGGAAAGTGTATTACTTGAGCCACAATTTGTTGATATGTCCTACCTTTTAATACCAAATTGAAAGAATTAGAAAGAAAGGAAACATCAGATGGCTCTAGCCTCTTGTGAAACCTTCTGGGTTATATATGACACTCAACAGGTTGGGAACCCTGACCATAATATGATTTATTTTTCAATTAAGCAGATCTCACTTAGGAGAAGTGCAATGATACTCCATACTCTCGCGCTTGAAGAGCCACCAGTGATGTACCAGGGCACAAGTAACAGATCGGTCATGTATTTCTTAGTATTCCAGTTCTCAAAAGCCTCTTCATTTTAAACGTTGGTCAAGATGGGTCGATTTACTTTGCTGTCCTCCTCTCAAGCATATATTTAAAAGTAAGTGAGCTTTTTGTCAGCAACAAAACCAGATTGGGGATGAATTGCTGTCATCTTTTGTTCTCCATAATGTCATGGTCAAAATTGGATAAAGCGTACAACAAAATGCACGGTGCAGCAGGGTCAGGAAAGTTCTAGGGAACTGCCATGTGTCCTTTCTCACATCCTAAAGGTAGAGTTATATCATTTCTCTGATAACTTGAAAAACTGGCCTTCACTGAATATTATTTGGAATATAATGGGGGTTATAAATAAACCATTGTCTCTTTAAGCAATCCAGAGGGACATACTCATAAAAGACAGATGAATAACTGAATATGGTCTATTGTTTTATGTAGCTATGGTTAAAAAAAAAAATCCCCACTCACAAGAAGCTTCTACTGCATGGCAGCTGTTGAATAGAGTGGGCTGAAAGCAGCTTGCTAGAAAAACAAAGAAACCAACAGCACAACAATGTGAGCTCAGCTCTTTATCACATAAAAAACTTGAAACGTGGGTTTTAAAGGTAGAGTTCATAAAATAATATCAAGAAGCCTTTTTATTCCACTACTGACTTCCAACGAGCCTGCGGTTATCAGAGTTACAAATACTCTCGCATCCTTAGACTTCAAGAGCTGCGTTTTAACCTCTGCCATGCAGCATGTGAATGAGACTTGTTTAGTTTGTTTTATGACATAATTAATAGGTATTGTCAGAGGCTCTCATTTCTGCTCACAGGGGGTTGGCAACCTTTACTCACTTGCATTCCAGGCTTTGAAAAATAGGCCAGATGGTATGTCCTATTACCAAACTGTATTGGAAAGCCATCCTTTCTAGGACATTTTCAAATTCTTTTTGGCCAACTTCACGACTCCTGCAGAAGTTCAATTAGTTACAGTTTTACTTAATTTGCTATAGGTACAAACACTGTTGCTGAACTCCTAAAAATTCATTGAGGTAAAAATCATTACTGTAAATTATTTCATTTTTTTTCTCCTCTATTTGGCTTAGTGAGGAGGCAATATAAGAAAGTGGGGAAAAAATGTTTCCACTCTACATAAACTCCAGTCCCAGCCCTGCCACAAACAAACGTCCTGAGCCCAGGGATCTGGATTTCAGTTGCTTCATCTTTGTGCTGTGAGACATGGGGCTGAATGACGGGATCCCATGTCACTGGAAAAGCCCACGGTTCTATGTGACCCTCACAATCACAAACCTTACGCAGCTTCAGATGGACCCTAGCTTGGTTTTCACAAATTAAAGTATAGTTCTGAGAATTTGTGAGGATCCTTGAAGTTCTATCACAAGTAGTAGTTTTTAACTTTGCTGAAAAACAAATTTTATTTACACACACTGCAGGGCTATATGAAGAAAGGAGTGAGATTTATTATAACAAAATCTAGCCCTCCCACTACTGTTTGTATCTTAATGAAGTCTCATGTTATCTTCTTGTTATCATTCTCAGTAAGAATCCAAAAGGATCACTTCAATTTTTCTTTTTTTTTTTTTTTTGGTATATCTTGTTTCATGTTATGAAGATAATTTATAATACAATATCTCTATTACTTTGGAAAATTAGTCTTTTATATAAAACTTGAAGTACATATCAAAATTAACTAAACACAGCTCTATAATGGAAACCAGAAACATTGTCATACCTGAAATCTGACAATTAAGTTCGCGAACTCGCCACCATGCACTTACATCGGCAGCACTGTACAAACAACTTGGTAAGGTGTCATAGGTTACTGGAAAGGTTATGACACCTTACCGAGTTATTTATACAGTGGTGCCACCATAAGCACATGGTGGCAAGTTTGCGAACTTAATTGTCAGATTTGGGGGAAAATGACAGCTCTGATGGCCATTCCAGAAAAAGAGTTCCAAAATTGCTTTGAAGGGTGGATGGACTAGGTGCTGGTGTCAATGTACAGCTTCCCAAGGGGAGTACTTCAAAGGTGACCATAGTGATATTCAGCAATGAGGTATGCAGCACTTTTTCTGGGATGATTTCGCAAAATTAATTGTCCGACCTCATATAGTGCTATATGTCAATTAGCCTCAATGAACTGGAAAAATATTAAAAATAAAATAAAATATGTTTAAAAGACTGATTTCCTTAAAATGTGAAAAAAATATTCTGATAATGCTGGTGATAAAAGGTTTATAGAAACTACAGAGCCAATATGTTTCACAGTGTTTGATGTACTGACAACTCCACTTGCAGGCCATCTTATCTAAAATTGCAGATCTGTATTTTGACACTTCAGCCACCTTTCCACACTTTCCTTTTCTTCATAGTACATATATCATTTGTTTATTAAATTTCATTATTTATTTTTAGTGTTTGTTACTGTCATAGACTCTATGCCCCATGAGGGCAGTGACTTTTGTCTGCTTTATCATTGCCACCTAGACTAAAGAAGACTGGCTAGGATCAAGTAGAGAGTTAATAAAATTTGTTGAATAAATTATTTTCCATGAATAAATCATTAGACAATTGAAAAAATGACCAATGAATTTAAGTAAAGTTTATCTTGATGTTGTTTATAATAATGAAAAAACAGAAATAACAATTACAAAAAGGTGCTATTTATATAATACACACTTATATTACACAGATTAAAAATGATAATATGGATATATATATATTTTTGACATGTAAAACTCGGCATGATATATGTCAATAAGGCACTTTACCAAAGAGCATATTCAGTATGACTAAGTATTGAATACATATATATTTTTGTGTGAATCTAAATCTGGAATAATATTCGAGGGCTGTTCAGAAAAAAATCCAGCCATAAATGCCTCTATTTTTCATATTACATGGCTGGATACTTTCCAGACAGCCCTTGTACAAAGAAATACTATCTTAATTCTGGTTATCTCTGGCAGACAGAATTCACAAGTTGATTCACTATTCACAGATGATTTTCAATATTTCTACTATGAATTTTATATATAGTGTGTGCTTCATAGTCATAATGAATTATAAAGCTATTTCTATTATGGGAACATGTTGAATCTAATATAAAAAGCCTTTAATGGTTAAAAGACTACATCTTTAGTTATTACAATATAGTGAATTGACCAAACATTAAACAGAACACTCGAAAATGAACAAAACACTTGTATATATCATGTTATGGTATTAATTTGTAAATTCTTTATGTAATCTAGCATTGTATATTAGAGTAGCAGAACTGATGGTAGGAGAACTAACCTAATTTTACTAGCTCTCTAAATGAGATGTATTCATGTGTATTTTGTAGAAAAAATACTAAAATTAAAGGTGTTCTCTTTTGCCTTTTCAGGAATCTGATTGAACTATTAAACCAAAATGTAACTTTTCACTTCAGTTAGTGTTTTGATTCATATAATGTCAACTTCTTATATTAATATTTTGGATGCAGTAGATAAAATAAAACCCAAGGGAAGGAGACACTTCCATTTTTTGTTTGCTTATCAATATCAAAAATGTATAAAACCAACTATATTTTAATAATTCCTAGAGCACCAAACAAGAGACTTTAGGCATTCACTTAAAATAGCTGGGATAATTATTTGTTTTATTCCCTACTTCAGTTTTAACAGTATATCCATCACTGATGTTGCCGCAGTATTGAAAACTAATTTTTTTAAAGAGCAGAAATTATCCTATTCATGTTGATGTATGTAGCCTCCTGATCCCTTGACATATTTTAATAAAATAAATGAAAAACAAAAAACACTTTAAGACTAAGTAGTGATACAAAGCTAGAAATTAATTTAAGGTATACCTCTTTCTCTAGTTATTAAGTAACATTTATTGTTATTTCATATTTTTCAAACAACTCATTTGGTGGCAATCACAAGAGCTATATAGATGTATAACTCTTTTCATTTTTTGAAACATTTATTTTCAACTGTAGTTGACATTCAATATTATTTTATATGAGTTTGAGGTGTACAACATGAAGGTTAGACATTTATATAATTTATAAAGTGATCCTTCTGGCCCTGTACATAGTTATTACAATATTACTGATTATATTATCTATCCTATATTTTATATTCCCTTGACTTTTTCATAACTACCAATGTGTACTTCTTAATTCTTTCACCTTTTTCACCCAGTCTCCCAACTCCCCTCCCATCCAGCAACCATCAGTTTGTTCTCTATTATACAGGATCTGGCACAAATAACACTTCTTTTCATGAGCTGGTAATTATACCAAAATCGTAAGCATGTAATTCTGGAATATAACAATATCATGACTAGATTGACATAACTACTTTTAAAAGGGCTTTACTTCCGCTGGACCCTGTAGATGTAGAGCTTAAAATATATTACAAGATTAGCTGTTTTTAGGTGGTGGATGCATTAACCACATATTACAAAACCTCAGGACTACCAACAGAATCAGCAAGAAGGGCCTCTGCTTAATGCCCTGTGCTTAAAGGCCCTGAATATCGCACCACCACAAAGATAAATGTCTTAAAGAACGCATGGATGTTCCGGTCATTAGGATGCAGTGCTCAGTACTGGTACTGCATGACCTATAACATTACAAATCTACTTTTATGACTATCACCATTTACTCCAGGGAAACATTTCACATCTCTTTCCCTGTCCTCAAAAGTAGAGAGTGACTCCATCCAAAGGCCATAAGGTTTGTGGTATGTACTTCTGTCAATGCTGGACACAGACACATTTTAAAGAGAGGAGATGATTTGAGTAGTGGAAGTATTTAAGTAAGAAAGGAGACAAATTAACTGTTAGATTCTTACTCTCAGGACAAATGCAATAGAGTTTCTTTTTTCAGCTTTCTTGAGGTATAATTGAAAAATAAATTTTTTTTACATTTCACATGTAAAATTGATGTTTTGATGTGTGTATGTATACATTGTGAAATGATCACCACAATCAAGCTAATTAACATAGCCATCACCTTATAATTACCATTTTCATTTTTATGTATGTTTGTAGTGAGAATGTTTAGGATTGATCCTTTTAGCACATTTCAAGTTTACAATGAAATATTATCACCAATAGTCACCATGTTGTACATTAAAGCTACAGAACTTATTCATCTTGCATAAATAAAACCTTATACCCTTTGACCAATATCTCCCCATTGTCCCTACCTCCCAACCCATAACAACCACTATTCTATTCTGTTTCTATAAGTTTGACTATTTTACATTTCACATATAGGTGAGATCATTTAGTATTTGCCTTTCTGTGCCTGGCTAATTTCACTTAGCATAATGTCCTACAGTTTGACCCATGTTGTCACAAATGGCAAGATTTCTTTATTTAAGGCTGAATAATATATCAATATACATATATGCACCACATTTTCTTTAATCATCTGTTGATGGCTATGTAGGCTGTTTCCATATCTTAGCTACTGTGAATATACTGCAAAGAATCCAGGAGTCCAGATTCTCTCTTAAGATATCGACTTCATTTCCTTTGAATATATACACAGAAGTGGGATTGCTAGATCATATGCTAGTTCTATCTTTAACTTTTTGAGGACTCTCAATACCATTTTCCATAACAGCTATACTAATTTACATTACCATAGAAGTGTTCCCTTTTCCCACCAACACTTGTTATCTGTTGTCTTTTAGATACTAGCCATTCTAACAGGTATGAGGTGATATTTGATTGTGGTGTTGATTTGCATTCTCTGACAATTAGTAATCATGACAATTAGTAATTCATATGTCTGTTAGCCATTTATATGCTTTCTTTTGAGAAATGTTTATTCAAATCCTTTGTCCATTTTTTTTAAATTAGTTTGTTTGATTTTTTTGCTATTGAGTTGTAGGAGTTTTTTGTATGGTATCCAATTATTTCTCCCATTCTACAACTTGCCTGTTCATACTTTTGATCATCTTCTTTGATCTTTTTAGGTTGGTGTCGTCACATTAGTTTTTGCTTTTGTTGCTTGTATTTTAGGTGTCATGTCCAAGAAATCATTGCCAAGACAAACATCAAAAAGCTTTTTGTTTGTTTGTTTTCTTCTTTAGTTTTATCATTTAAGATCTTATAATTAAGTCTTTACGTTGATTTTTGTATATGGTGAAAGATTAGAGTCCAAGTTCATTCTTCCGCAAGTGGCTATATAGTTTTCCCAAGACCATTTATTGAAGAGATTATCATTTCCCCATTGTCAAATACATCACAAGAAAATAAACCTACTGACCATATTCCCCAATGAGCATAGATTAAAAAATCATCAACAAAATACTAGCAAACTGAATTCACCAGTACATTAAAAAAGACTATATACCAAGAACAAATAGAAGTTATACCTAGGATGCAAGGTTGATTCAGTATATGCAAGTAAAAACCATATGATTATCTCAATAGGTGCAGAAAAAATTGATAACCATAAATTCATTTATGATAAAAACTCTCAACAAAATAAATATAGAAGAAACTTACCTCAACACAATAAAGGCCATATATATAAAAAATCCACAGCTAAAATCATACTCAAGATGAAACCTGAAAGCTTTTCCTGTAAGATGTTGTACAAGGTAAAAATGCCCCCTCTCACCACTTCTTTTCAACATAGTACTGGAAGTCCTAGCCAGAACAATTAGACAAGACAGAGAAATAAATTGAAACAGAATAAAAAATATGATCTCCAACATTATCATATATGTAGGAAACCCTAAAGACTTAACACAAAAGCTGTTCAAACAAACAAACAAATTTAGTAAATGTGCAAAATACAAATCAACATACAAATATCAGTGGTGTTTCTATATCCTAACAACAAACTATTCAAAAAGAAAATTAAGAAAACAATCCTATTAACAATAATATAAGGAATAAACTTAGGAATAAACTTAATCAAAGAGGTGGAAGACTTGTATACTAAAATTTATAAAACATTGATGAAGTAAATTAAACAAGAGACAGGTAAATGGAAAGATAGCTATGTTCATGGATTAGAAAAGTTAATATTGTTAAATTGTCCATAGTACACAAAATGATATACAGATTCAATGCAATCTCTATCAAAATCCCAACAGAATTCTTTACAGAAATGAAAAAAAAAAATCTTACAATTCATATGCAACCATAAAAGACTTGGAATAGCCAAAGCAATCTTGACAAGAAGAAATCTGGAAGCATCGCACTTCCTGATTTCAAAATACATTACAAAGCTACAGTGATCAAAACAGGGTGGTATTAGCATAAAGAAATAGACATATAGACCAATGAAACAGGTTAGAGAGTCCAGAAATAAATCCACACAGTTATGGTTAACTCATCTTCCACAAAGTTGCCAAGAACACTAATGCAATAAAGTTTTACATAACAAGGTATCATTTTCCAGTAGCACAAAGCATCCATTTTTTCCCCTTTCTTTTTATGTACCACACATCAGCGTGCTCTTCACAATAGTTGAAGTTACATGGTGGCCCAGGAACATTTTAGAGTATTAACTTATATTATTCTTAAACACATAGTTATGTGACATAACATGCATTCAGAATGAAATTATATTGGCAAATACATGGACATTAAATGCTAGAATTGTGTATAGTTTCCTTTTTATGAAAATATTTAATAAGACAATTAAATATTCAGATTTTAAATAAAAATTTTATCTCTTTTTTATTTTCACTGGTGATGTAATGTCCTTTAATTTTAATAACTGAAACTTTTAGAAGCAAAACAAGTTATTTATTATTTTAATAATTTTAAAATTTTAGTAAAAGCATTTTTGAAAACATACATGAAAAATTATTTTCATCATTTTACACTTAATCTAAAAATCTGAAACTATATAACCATATTTGGTATGTTTTTAAATGCAATTACTAGTTATTTTATAATCCTAATTTAAATCAGCTCTGTCTAAACAACATAATTAGTGAATTTACTGAAATAAAAACAAATAATATAAATTTATGGAATAAAGGTATAAAGACTTTGAATTATTGCTTAAACTCTGTTGGCCAGTCATCAGTTCACTCAGATATGCAGAGTAATTAAATTCAGTCATCTTTGATATTTGCAAACTCCAAAATATAAAATATGTTTTTACAAAAAAAAATCATTGTATTCCAGGGTATTATTTTGCATAGAGACATTGTCATTGATTACTAGAGTTACACTTTTAACTCATAAGTATAAATAAAAGAATTAAAAACTTTTATACAGATACAGTATTAGTACTACCCATGTATAATGCACATCCTTATTTTTCCCCTCACAAATTTGGGCAAAAACATGCCCATTATACATGGCACAATATGGTAAGTTGAATTGAAAACTACTTAGAGAAGCAAGATTAGGCATAATCATTCATGCTTGTGCCAATACACAGAATATTTTATGTCATATATGCTGATAAAAACAAAAACAAAAACAGCATGGCCTGGTAAACTACAGGGAAACAGGGCTTAGGTAGAAGGACAAGTACTAGGACATAGACCCCTGAACCACTGTTCATGGCAGGACAAGTTGCAGAGTAAATTGTACCAGCTCTGTTACTGAAAGTTTAGCCTTTCCATAAATTATGAAATAGTAAAGCGTGCTTTAGCAGTCGTCGTATTTCCTGGATAAGGAGAGAGATGCCAACAGGGACTGAATACCAGGCTTGACTAAGAGAATATGAATGTTAATGGGACACAGTATTGCAAGGAGCGCTTGGCCAGCAGACTGTGTAGAAAACTGCTTTTTCTAAAAAATAAATTTTCTTTAAAAAAATCACTAGACCAAATTATTATTGCATACACATACATATGTATGAAAATATGTACTACATTTAAACTCTAAAACAGCAGAGATTATTGTAGCCAGTGGGAGTATTATGGAATTATATACAAACATCCATGAATAAATACATATGCTGCAGGAGCAACATTTTTAAAATGTAAACCCTAGAGTTTCTGTCCCTGTTATCCTCCCTGCCCTACAAGTTCTTCCTCAACTCATTTGACTAGTCATTCTGTGTTCCTTGGGAGAGGAATGACCCAGCAGAAAAACAATGAATTAATAAATACTAAAAGAGATCATCTGTTTTAGTTTCTGCAGTAAATACTGGTAGATACAATCCACATAAAGAAAAGCTCTTTGAAGTCCCCAATAGCTTTTAAGAATGTAAAGTGGCTCTGTGGTCACAATGAGAATAAGAGCTAGGAACAAGTTGGTTCCATATCTCTATGTAGATGGAATTGACAGAGGGCTATTAGAGAATTCCCTTCAAAAAATATAAATTCATTAACATTTATATGTATATAAGAAACAACAAAATAACTAGAGTATACATGTGACATTTTAATTTTTATTTAGTTTGGATTGAATGTATTCAGGCTCCTGCAAATTATTTAAAGACAGAATTACAGCTTAATCCAAGGATTTATTACTTCATTTACAAAAGTAGACTTTAGATCTCTACAGAACTGGAGAAGGATCTACTATAAAAAAAGAGGTAAAGTTGTCTTATATAGGATGACACTGGCAGCGATTTCGCTCTCACATGGCAGAGGTTTCTTACGTACCCTTGGGCTTTATGTCAGCTCAAGACGCTTGCTAGGAAGTCTGTGAGTGAATGACCTTTTTATTTTTGAAGGAGTTATTTCAGATAAAGCTGTAGCTACACAATAAGGAGAGAAAAAGAAAAGTATTTTGGCCTACTACCCACTATCTCAGTGTTAATGCCAGTCCAGTAATATAATAATGACTATTTCTGGTTCCTGAAGAGTTCATCTAGAGTACTGGACATAACACCCTTTTTGTTACATAATAAATGATAAGTCGGGGAGGAAAGTTGCCAGAGCTTAGCTGACCTAGTGAGCACACATTTGAAAGAATTGGAAAAGTAAACTATTGCACTCTAGCGCATGTTCTGTCAACTTGAGACAGAACGCATCTATCATATCCCAACAATAATTCATCATAATATGGTTTCTTTCAGTCTTTGACCAGTAATTTGGGCATGATCCTCCTAAGGGACTGGAACATTTGTAGATGAGACTTCATATTATATTGATGGATCTGGTAAATTAGGTTTTGCCTTGTAGCTATTGAGCAATAGAGCTGCTGAAATTCCCCACTTCGTCCCAACAAGAGCTTCTGTGTACTTCATCACATACAACTATCAGAATGAGAACACTGCAACAATCATAGCAGAATTAAAGAGAGATATGACACACGGTGTTAGGGTCTTTTTAAATACCTCCCAGCATGGATGAAAAAGGGTGTCATTTATTCACTTCTTTCATAAAATATACCTACTAAATAATGGCAACATTCCCAGATCTGGGGATATTGCTCTGTTTAATCCACAGACAGAACAAATAAGATCTGGTTAAAAGATTTATTGAGCACTTACTCTGGGTGAGCTATGATGCCAAGTTTTTTTACACGCATTTTCTCATGTGATCGCAAAAACACCTTAGAAGGGGGTTACTGTTGTCATCGAATTCTACAGGTGAGGAAATGGAGGTTCAAACAGGTTAAATAAATTGCCCTAAATCACTAAGTTAGCAAATGGAAGAAGCTAGGCTGTTAATTTTTTCAATTACAACCATTTCTTAATTCATGATCTATGTTCTGACTAGTGAAATTTGTTTGAATTAGGGGCTCACGTTCCTGGGAAGAATCATGAAGTACACTTGACCGAGCTACATAAAATAAAACCGTACACATTTGGATGAAAAGGTTGTTCTCTCAAACTGATATTCACAATGTATTATTCTATTAAGGCAAAAATGACTTAAATGGCAATTTTCTGTTAAAGTGGTAAAAGAAATCCTAGATAAAATTATTTATAGCGTTCACAAATACAGCGATGATTCCACGGTTAATGTGAACTTATTATTAACAGTTTAGGAAAACAATTTATAATAATAGAGGGCATTTAGTGTGATGAGAGCAAAACGAAGCAAACACAAACCTGGACTGCATACTCCTGACTTGGCTGCTTATAAGATGTGCAAATCTGGGCAAGTTACTTAACCTCTTCGAGCCAGTTTCTTCATTAACAAAATGAGGATCTAAGGAACTGAATGGCATGGCTCTCGTCAGAATTAGTGGTTGTGTACTGAGGCCATGGTGACATGGTGACTTGCCCACAATCGATAATCATCATCTCTTTCCCTAGAGTGAATTATTTCAGGATAATGCATTTATTGTCTGGGGCTAAGAATTTATATGCAAGGCAGAAAAAAGCCAGACCTTGAATAAGTTTGGGAACTTTGAATCAGAAGACACAGGGTACCTGCTACCAAATGTCCTTTAAAACGGAGATGAAAAGAAGGAAGACTAAGTGACTGTACTTACAACATTAATACCTAAATGCAGAGTACTAATCACAATATATACATGTAGTGAAAAAAAGTCCTATTAATGGGGAAAACAGACAATAAATAAGAAAAGGAAAAATACAACCTACTCAATTCTAGACTTATGCTCCACGCTTTACATTTCCCAATTCTCTCTACTTTTTCTAGGCCTAATCTGCCAAGAGTCTTAGAAGCAGTGGCCTGAGGTAATATACTAAATGACCTTGCATTCAAGTTTGGATAAGAAGCTACCAGCCCTGTGCAGCACTGTACTTCTATACAAATCAATGGATTCTGAGATAATTCTTCTATAAAAAAAGTATTTGGACTATTTGCAATAATTGTACAGTCTCTATACTGGCGATGAAATCCAGTAACTGCATATTGCTAATTTTAGTAACTGTCACCAAACAGGTTTTAATAGGAGATAAGTGAAATGTGGCTACTAAAACATGAGAAGGATATTCCAAAATACACCCCACAAACAAGTACATTATTTGGCATGTAGAAATCAAACCCAACTTGTTCCTAACAATGTTTAGGAAGTTTTACAATAAAAAAAACTACTAGATTAAAAATAAAAGACAATATTATGTATTCTTAGAGCACCTATGCAAAGCATAAGGTATGATAAACCAATGAAATTGGAATGTGAATTTATGTTATAGCTTATGGAATCAGCTTTGTCAGTTTATATCCCTATGCTCAATGTATTTTGGTATGACACCTAGGTTTAATTCATTTAAAATATTCTACAGGGAGTTCCCTGATGGTGTAGTGGCTTAAGGCTTCAGCGTTGGTGCTGTCAGCGCTGCGGCCTGGGTTCGATTCCCAGTCAGGGAGCTACCCACATACCAAAAAGCAAAAAATAAAAAAAAATAATAAAATATTCTACAGGGGGTTCCCTGGTGGCGTAGTGGCTGGGCTTCAGTGCTCTCACCGCCATGGCCTGGGTTCGATCCCCCTGCCCCTCCCCCCAAAAAATATATATATATTCTACAGATATTTGCTGAATACCTAAATACGCTGGACTCTGGTAGCTACAAGACTAAACATGACTGAATTGTTCACATTTTAAGGGGGATAGATATTAATTACACTATGGTAAGTACTTCAGCTCTAATGTTGAAAATAATCACCATTAAAAAAATACAAATCGCTGTCAATGCTAAAGAGTTCTGTATTATTGGCCCTTTTCTAGAAGCTACTCACTATATCTGAGTGGTATTAGTCTTCTTACCCATAGACCTGCTGCCTCCTGAAATGTATCACTTGATGTTATTTCAGACACCATGTAACAGAGACAAAATTGAAAAGTAAGAAAACCCTTCAAATGCAGTGAATTTGTATTCTTAAAATCTGCCGCTAATGCCATAGTTTAGTCAAAATAACCATGTTATTACTTAGTTTAAATTGCCTATACCATAACGCATCCTGCATGCAAAAATTCCTGGTGCTGTTATTAAAATAGTATACCATGAATTAAATAAACTTATTTATATGTGTGAATATACTTGATGTGATAGTAAGTAAAAAAAAAAAAAATATATATATATATATATATATATGAGACAATATATTCAGAAGATAAAATAAAAAATAATAGTAATTTTTATCATTAGACATACATAATTTACTAAGCATTCCTTTATAGCAGTCAGTTTTCCAACTATTTTAATGCTTTATCTCATTTAATCCTCATAAAAACCCTAAAATGTAGCTACAGTTATTATTCCAATATCAAAAATAAGAAACCTGCCCATAGAAAGCTTAAGTATTGTTTAAAGTCACTCAGCTAAGTGGAAGAGGAACCAGGATTTAAGCTTAAAGTCTTTCTGATTCCAAAGCTCATGCTTTTAACCACTAAACACATTGCCTTTTACAAAGAAAATAAAATTAATGAAAATCTTATATGTACCTGACTCTTCATATGTTTTCTCATTTTTACAGATGAAGAAATTCATAAAAGTTACTGAGACATGTTAAAGTTCCAGAGTTCTTTCTCTACTTATCAGTATTTCTCAAAGCATGGTCAATGGAGCACCCATATCAACGCCACCAGAAGCTATTTTAAAAGTTACATTATTGAACTTTAGTTCTGGAGATATAGATTTGATATATCTGTGGCAAGGCACTTTTATAATAACAAGTTATCTGTGAGGTACTCCAGAGAGAGAAAGAAATAGTGTGTGTGTCTAATGAGAAACTTTCTAGCTTTTCACTTTAGTATCTCCTATGAGAGAATGAGATATTCATAGACTAGCAAAAAAAAAAAAAAATTGAAATTTAGTCTCCAGAACATGTGATATTAACATGCAACCATTTTCCTGATTCACATTCAGGACAAAGAATAGATGCTTAAATACTAGTTCCTAATATATATATATATATATATATATATATATATATATATATATATTCTTAACACACTCCCCAAGCAATTCTTACAGTAAGTAAAATGAAAGAACGACTATAATATGCAGTAGTGGTTCAATTTATATGCAAGTATTTCAAGTGTTAAAATACTTCAACAAATATTTTTAAGGCTACAAAAGTATAAAGAGTAGGGTAAATGGAATAATATTTTAAGTATAGATGCAGTTGTGCACTCTTTTGCAATTTGTGCTATTTGGAACAGTATGACCTAGTGTAATTTTCAAGCAAGTATATAGAAGCTTTCACTGTTAAAAAAAAAAACAATTAGGTTTATAAGGAATAAATGGGTCCCAAAGTATGGATCTACTTGCATAATTTGGGACAAAGAAAGCAATACAATATAAATTGACATTCAAATTTTTATATTTGTTCATGTAGTTAAGGCATGTTAATAAGACAGCCTTAATAGGCAAAATGGTATTACACCATTATGACATGGCACAGACAAAACTTAGGCTAATATGTTTTTTCCAAACCTTCCATTCTTACACTTATTTGCATCATATAACTACATGCCAAACCAAGCATAACATGGGCATTTTGACACTATCATACTTCATACAAGGACATTTCAAGTGAAGAAAATTTGGAAAATGATGGCAGGTGTCTGCATTTTACCATCCTCTCATTACTCTCCACAAGTCCCCAGACTAACCATTTGAAACTAATTCATTAATTACCTAATGAATTGTATACATATGCTCAAAGATACAATAGCAAGATTATTCTCTGTAGCTACTTTTATACAAAGGGGACAAAAAGTAAAAACTTATTTGTCCTCACTATGGAATGAAAAACAGTGGTGTACTCATACAACAGGATGCTATCAGCAATTAAAAGTAATAAACCAAATCTACATGTTTTGACAAGGATAAATCTCAAAAATAATTGAGTCAAAACAGCCAGCTATGCCAAAAGTTAATACATAGTACAAATCAATTATGTAAAAACTTAAATATATAAAACAGTAATAAATAATGGATATTGGGTGACTGAATTTAAGAATAATAAAGAGGAGATGAGAAGGAAAAAGTGGGTAAGGCATCCAGGAATCAGTCAAAACCAAAGTAAAAAAAAAAAGAGAGGCACAGAGATATATGCCATATTCTGAGAATAGGCAGCAGTCTTACATAAAAATTTTTTAAAAAAAAAGTTTTTTTTTAATTGGCAGAAAATGAGGCTGGCAAGACAGACAGTGGCCAGACTATGAAACATTCTGATGGCTGGACTAAGGAATTCAGACTTCACTATGTTGGAAATGAAGAGCCAGAGAAGTAATGAAAGGGTCAGATCTATGCCTTAAAAAGATAACTGTGACTATCACATGAAAAGGTTGGTAACAGAATTAAGAGGCTATTGCAATAATCCAAGAAAAGAATAATAAGTGACACTCTCTCTCTGAGAATAGAAAGAATGGCATGAACTTAAAAGCAGTCGTAGAGATCAAATTCACAGGCTTACAAATTCACAGAATTTAAGAATGAAAAAGGAAACAAGAAGATGGAAAATGGCATCAAGATTTCTACTTTGAAATAATTAGCAGGGTCTTCCAGGCAAGACAGAAGAGTAAGTAAACTTTGTGCTTGCCTTCTCCCTGACCACATCAAAATTACAACTGAATTACAGATTAACCATCATTGAGAAACACCTGAGTCTATCTGAACAGAAGTTCTATAACTAAGGATACACAGAAGAAGCCACCTCAAGAATGGTGGGAGGAGCAGAGACACGGAAAGGGCTGGTCTCACACCCATATGTGGTGATTGAAAATGAGAAGAAATATCTTGGCTGCAACATGGCCCCTGACAAGCAAAGGGTCCCAGCTCCACATCAAGATCCCCAGGACAGGGTTCCAGTGCCAGGAAAGGAAGTCCCCATGACCTCTGGCTATGAAAACCAGACAATGTTGTGGCTGAGTGAGACAGAAGGTGGCTAGAGTCACAGGCATTTCTCTCCAAGGGCCAGCACACAGACTTACTTGCTGATGGACTTACTTGTTCTGTGTTCCAGCTCTGAGGCAGCAGCTCAAAAGGTGCCAGAAACATATGAAATAAGGACCCTTGACATAAGTGACACCATGTTATGAATTGTACTCCATTTTGTTATAAGCTGTACTTCGTTTTAAAAATGTATTGCGTTGCTAACTACCCTGGGACTTTCCCGCCCGCGACATTGAGACCGCCATAAACCTGAGTCCATCAGATTCCATGAAACGCCCATGTGTGCCTAACTTAACTTGGATATCTTAGCTTCTGTAACTCTTGGCTAATCTCCCTCTCCCAGCTGGTTGTGGTTTTTGCCTTTAAATACTCTCCCCTGAGTTTGCTAGGGGCCGCGAGTTTTTGGACATTAGTCCACTCATGGTCTCCGGCTTTTGGAATAAAGACTCCTAATTCGACCTTTCTAAATGCAGTGAGTTTATTACTTGCTGTTCAAATACAACACATACAAAGAGGAACTGAGTTGTCTGGCTTCAAGGAGAGGGCTGGAGGGCAGATTTCTCCTGGACAGAAGTGCTGGTAGAATTCATTGTTCCTTTCATTACCCAATCTTTCAGCACCATATCTGAGTCTCCATCAACCTGGCTAACACTGTTGCCCCACCCTGGCAATTTCCTGAGACACCAACCCACCTGTACTTTCAGCCCATGCAAGCCACTTAAGTGGTTTCTCCATACAAACAGCCTGTCTTGACTCATGCTGTGGACTTTCCTAAAATCTCTCAAAACTTCACAAACTCCAAACAAGCAGCATCTGGCCCCGCCATTCACCCCATACCCCTTGCTAAGCAAGCCCAAGACTCTTATTAGCAGCAGTTAACAGCAGATCACAGCTTACCATCTCCCAGGCACATCCAGCACAAGTAGCAACCATTTGCAGATCACTTTGCAGCATATATCAAGTAGCCCCAGGCAGGGCACAGGCAGAGGCTGACCTTGGCATGCACCAGAGCCCCCCCAAGAGGCCCCAGAAACAACACACAAAGACAACACCAGAACATCACCCAATAATCTCGACAAATGACACACACAAAGGGTAGACTCAGAAGGCACCAGAGCACTGCTAAAGCAAATCTTGCTTTGTAGGGTCAGGCCTGGCACAACAGCTCCTCCATTGTAGTCATAGCCAATACTCACAAACTATCAGCCTGAGGGTCAATGCCTTCCAGTGACGTGACAACAGCAATCAAGGTTCAACAACAGGAGGGTACACACAAGCCACACAAGAGACACACCTCCCATACCCAGCTCAGGAGATTAGGAAAACCATACCACCAGGGCCCATGGGATACCTACTACATAAAGCCACTCTACTAAGACCAGGAGATATAGCAGTTCTATTTAATCCATGGAAACAAACATAGGCAAGCAGCCAAAATGAGGAGACAAACGTTCCAAATGAAAGATCAGAACAAAACTCCATAAAAAGAACTAAACAAAATGGAGACAAGCAATCTGCCAAATTCAGAGTTCAAAACGCTGGTTATAATGGTGCTCAGTGATAAGATACATAAAAATTGGGATAAAAATATAAAAAGAACCAGTCAGAAAAGAAGACTACAATAACTGAAATGAAGAATATATTAGGAGTCAACAGTAGATTAGATGAATCAGAGAATCGAATCAGTGATTTGGAAGACAAAGCAACAGAAAACATCCAATCAGAAGAGCAAAAAGAAAAAAGAATTCCCTCCTCCATAAAATGATAAGGATAGTTTAAGGAGCCTCTGAAACAACTTCAGGTCTACCAATATTCGCATGATAGAGGTACCAGAATAAGAACAGAGAGAACAAGGAATAGAAAACATACCTGAAGAAATAATGACAGAAACCTTCTCTAACATGGTGACAGAAATAGACCTACAAGTCCAGGAAGCACAGACAGCCCCAAAGTAGATGAACCAAAAAGCCCCACATTAAGACACATTATAATTAAAATGCCAAAGGTTAAAGACAAAAAACAAATTTGAAAAGCAGCAAGAGAAAAACAGTTAGTTAGTTATGAAGCAGCTCCCATAAGACTGTCAGCTGATTCCTCAACGAAAACTTTGCAGGCCAGAAGGGATTGGCACTAATTATTCAAAGTGGTAAAAAGCACGGGACCTATAATAAAAATTACTCTACCCAGCGAAACTATCACTTAGAAGCGAGAAACAGTCAAAAAGCTTCCCAGACAAAAAACTGCCACCTAGTCAGTATTACAAAAAATGTTGAAGAGACTTTTTAAGATGAAGAAGAATGAAAAAAAAAAAAAGATAATGGCAACAACTAAATATCTCTCAATAATTACATTAAATGTAAATAGATTAAATGCTCCTATCAAAAGATATAGAGTAGTTGAATGCATAAGAAAAACAAGACCCTACATATGCTGCCTATAAGAGATTCATTTAAGATTAAAAGACACAGAGATATTGAAAGTAAAGGGATGGAAAAAGATATTTCATGAAAAGGGAAACAAACAAACAAATTCAGTGTAGCAATACTTATACCAGACAAAATAGACTTTAAAAGAAAGGCATAACAAGAGACAGAAAGGACCCAGTAATCCCCTTTGGGGTATTTATATAAAGAAAACCAAAATACTCTGAAGGGACATACGCATCCATTCATATGTTCATTGCAGCATTATTTATTATACAATAGTCAAGATATGGAAGTAACTTAAGTGTCCATCAATAGATGAATAAAGTAGTGGTACATATATAAATGGAATATTACGAAGCCATAAAAAAGAATGGAATTCTTGCATCTGCAACAATATGGATGAACCTAGAGGGTATTATATTATGCTAACTGAAGTACGTCAGACAAAGACAAATAGCATATGATTTCACTTATATGTGGAATCTAAAGAAACAAATGAACAAACAAAATAAAAACAAACTCATAAATGGAGAGAACACTTTTGATGATTGCCAGATGGGGAGGGAGTTGGAGGAGTGGGTGATATAGGGAAATGGATTAGAAGTAAATTGGAAGTTGCAAAATAATCATGAGAATGTGAAGTATAGCATAAGGAATATAGTCAATAATATTGTAATAACTATGTATATTGTCAGATGGGTACTAGATTTATCAGGGTGATCACTTCATAAGTTATTTAAGTATTTAATTATTATGTTGTATGCCTGAAACAAATATAATATTGTATGTCAACTGTAATTGAAAAAATTATTAAAAAAGAAAAACGTAACAATGATTGGGATTTGATAGAGGAAGCAGTGTTTGCATTATCCGCATGCCTTTCAGGAGCGATCTCAGAAGACAAGAAGCATGCATGTACCCAATCTTAAGAAATGGGGGATTATAAAATTAGATTAAGTGGTATAATATTGAGAATAAAGTTACGGACCTGACAGGAAAACAGAATATACTAGAACTCTGGCCAAAATCTGCAGACTGATGTTTCAGCTGCAGGCAAAGAAGGGGACATCATGGAGAAGAGAAAACATGATCAGAGAGTTGAAAAAAGAAAAAACAGGAAAAAGTCTTGTTCCAGAAACAAAGAAAAGAAAATGAGTACTTGCCAAATGGATCAGTTAAATGTACTTAAGGATCTTCCCCGACATTTTGATGACCAAGTGAATTTTTAGTTAAGAAAATATTTCACAAATTCAGACCTAACCAGTCAACAAAAAATATACGATACGTTGTCTCGTGAACTGCTAACATTCACAAGGATGACTTAGGTTATGGTTTCATGTACAACGTATAAAGTTAGGTATACGTCTGAAGGAGGTGACTAATAACACTTCTATTAAAGATATAATCTTATAGAATCAGACTCAGGAGTATAGTTTGAAGAATAACAAAGAAGCCAGAAATATACTAATAAAATGTAGTTTTGACTTGTATCATCACTGATGCTCTTTTTAATTTTCATTGTAATTTTCCTTTGGAAGCTTAAGTCATTACATTGCTAATGAGGTTATAAATATTAAAAGAGTTATATTAAAGCAACTCTACATATGCATTAGCCAAATTTAATATATAAAAAATGAATTTATTCCCAACATGTGTAGGGCATTTAATAGACAATTCCCATGACAAGTATATTTTTTATTATTGTTACATTACTAAAAACTGAGAGGGAAAAAGATATCTTTTACAACATGAAAAAACCAATCCTATCCATGTAAAACAAACTTCATTAAATTTTTGGTAACATTTTTTAAAGTTGTCATCTTAATGATTCATTTAAAAAAAATTTAAACATGTATTTATTGTAACAGCACATATGTTTCACCTCTGTGGTTTTTTACAGTGATTTTCTCAATAAAATCCCAAATGGACAATATTGATTAATTAATAAGTAATTGTAAAATAAGCCTAAATATATAATTAAAATTAAATATATTTCCCAGCAGTTCCTGAAAGATTTAATAATTTTCCAACAATTATTAAAAAGGAATTAAAGTGGTTAGTCATGATTTACATATTTAGTTATTTTGCTCAAGAATTTAATTTAAATAATTCATTCAAACGATGTAGATAATGTAGTATTTCTTAAAACAGCACTTTGAAAATTTTTCTTAATCTAAACAGTGCAACTAGACAACGCATATAAATAAGACTATGAGCACGACACTACAAAGCATTCTTCTGCAGCAGATTGAGAGCTCATATTAGGCTATTTTCTCTTACTCTGATAAATTTATTCTTGACCTCGTCTATTATTACATAAGAAACCAGTGCTGAGAATTGCAGTTAACACAGCTATGAAACTTTAATATCATCTTCCCTTGTTACAAGTGCTGTGATTTTCTTTCATTACAAAGATAGCTTAGATTGAGATATGAAGGCAGATGCCCTGACATACTAGATAACCATATGCTGCTTAAAGGACACAGGAGTAGTTTCAAAAGAGGGGAAAGAAGCTTCACAACAGGTCCCATGTCATGTCATCAATTACAGTTCTGTCACACTAATGACTAAGGAAATGCAGGAAGCAGTGACAATGGGAACATTCATCTTGCTCCTCTCTGGAAACGGTGCACCTGTATCCCACTGCACTCTGTCTTCAGCTACCTCCCGCCTCCCTGACTTTTGTTCCCCATGACAGCAAATGTGATCTCGGGAATGTGGCCTATCTATCATCCTCTCTTCCTGAAAGGCACCTTGACTGCGGTTAATGGCTGTAATAAGACCAAACAATAGATACCACACCCCAAGCCCTTATAGTCAGCTTCTGTAAAAACGCACTCAATTGAGAAAAAAAAAAAAAAAAAAAAACCGGTTCAGAAGATCGCACTGGAAAGGCAAATAAGAAGACTGTCCTGAAAAAAATTCCAGCCACAAATGCCTCTATTTTCCCCATTGCTTTCCAGACAGCCCTTGTATTCTTGTATCATTTCACTTAACTTGCTCCTCTAGTTCATGTCACATATATCTACCAATACTCAGGTAGGAAATGTGACTAAAAGTAATGGGACTGAGTTTCTTGTGTGGATTAGACAACAGCAGTATAAGTATACTGCTCAGTACATTCACAGTATACACACTACTGTGAAAGGGTGACATAAGTGGCCATTGTGAAGTAGAGCCAGAGCAGCCATTCCAAGGTAACTGCTTGTATGTCTGCATCCTTGAATCTTTGAAATGTTTCAACTTTGTACTGAGCCAAGTAAACATCCTCTTACAAACAACTATTTGCAAAGCTAACACGAAAAGCAGACATTCACCACCGTACTCACGATTATGGACTCTTTCTGAAGATAGAATCTGGAATCAGGCAGGTATAGGTAAAGAGCAACTCAGTTTTTTTAACACCAAGAGAAATTCCTTTTTTCTATTCATGTAATTATTTTCCTTTTTTCTCATAAAACCCCTTGCCTTTACCCTGTAATTGGGGTACATTTGAGTTTCTGACTGAATCTGTGCCTGTAAGTGGAATTCCGTAATCTCAAATAAACGCTTTTTGCTTCTCAGTTTGGCTTTTTATTTTTAGGTTAACACTATATACTTACAAACTTAGATACACAGGCCTTGTATTTATCATTTATTTGAACTGCAAGTTACCTGTGCTTCCCAACATTAAAGCAAAAATGTTTTAAACAACAAGAAAAATGTGAAATAAATATTCTTTATAATATTAAAAAGAAATTTTATCCAGCAACAGCAGCAGCAGCTACTACTATTACTGCTGCTGCTGCTGTTATTACTTCTATTGCTACTGCTGCTGCAATAGCTACATGCCAGGCACTGTTAGGCACTTTCAATTACTTTAATTGCCACAAAATCTAGAGCAGTAGGATGTTATGTTTATTGTACAGAGTAAGAAACTGAGTCTTCAAAAAAGTTAAACTATATGCACATGTAGTAATTCCAAAGTCTTCTCTTTACATCAGTATTAGAAATGCTAGGGTATATAAAAATTAATAAGGCATACCTCATTTTATTACACTTCACTTTATTGCACTTCGCAGATATTGCATTTTTTACAAACTAAATGTCTGTGGCAAGGCTACACAGAGCAAGCCAATCAGCATCGTTTGTCCAAAAGCACTTGCTCACTTTGTGTCTCTGTGTCACATTTTGATAATTCTCACAATATTTCAATATTTTCATTATTATTATATTTGTTATGGTGACCTATGATCAGTGATCTTTGATGTTATCATTGTGATTCTCTGCGGGGTGCCACAAACCACACCCCATATAAGATAGAGAAATTAATCGATAAATGTTGTACGTGCTCTGACTACTCCATTGACTGGCTATTTCTGCATCTCTCTTTCTCTCCTTTCCCCACCCTATTCTCTGACACACAACCATATTGAAATTAGGCCAATCAATAACCCTACAAGAGTCTCTAACTGTTCAATTGAAGAACAGTTGTCACGTCTCTCAATTTCAACCAAAAGCTAGAAATGATAAAGCTTAGTGAAAAAGGTATGTCGAAAGCCAGGATAGGCCAAAAGATGGGCCTTTTGTACTAAACAGTTAGCCAGGTTGTGAATACAAAGAAAAAGTTTCTTGAAGGAAACAAGATAATTAATGAAAGTGAACACATTAAACATCAGCTTTTCAATGCAAATAAAACAGCCTTCTGTCAAAAAAAAGATTCCATCTGGGACTTACACAGCTAGAGAGGAGAAGTCAGTTGCCTGGCTTTCAAAGCTTCAAAGGATAGACAGACTCTCTTGTTAGGGGCTAAAGCACTTAGTGACTTTAAGTTGAAGCCAATGCTCATTTATCTTTCCAAAAATCCTAAGGCCCTTAAGAACTATGCTAAATTTACTCTGCCTGGGCTCAGTATTGAAGAACAAATGAATAGATGACAGCATATCCATTTACGACATGGTTTACTGAATATTTTGAGATTACTTCTCAGAAGAAAAAAAAAAGATTCCTCTCAAAATATTACTGCTCATTGAAAATGTACCTACCTAGTTACCCAAGACCTCTGATGGAAACGTACAAGATTAATGTCATTTTCATGCCTTCTAACACAACATCTATTCTGCAACCTATAGGTTAAAGAGTAATTTCAAACCTCAAGACTTATTATTTAAGAAACACATTTCATAAGGCTACAGCTGCCAATGACAGTAACTCTTCCATGCCACAGATAGTTATTGTGATGGATCTGGATAAAGTAAATTGAAAATCTTCTGGAAAGGATTCACCATTCTAGATGCCATTAGGAACATTATTACTGATGGGAACAGGTCAAAATAACATTAACAGGAGTTTGGAGGAAGTTGATTCCAACCTTAATGGATGTCTTTGAGGGGTTCAAGACTTCAGTAGACGAAGTAACTACAGATGTGGTGGAAAGAGCTAGAGAACTAGAGCAGGAAGTGGAGCCTGAAGATGTGATTGAATTGCTGCAATCTCTTGAAACTATTTAACAGACGAAGAGTTACTTCTTATGGATGAGCAAAGAAAGAGGTTTCTTGAGATGGGCTCTACTCCTGGTGAGGACGCTGGGAAGATCACTGAAATGACACAGGATTTAGATTACTGCATAACCTTAGTTGATAAAGCAGTGGCAGGTCTGAGCGGATTGACTTCAATTTGGAAAGAAGTTCTACTGTGGGTCAAATGCTATCAAAAAGCATCACATGCAACAGAAGAATTGTTTGTGAAAGGAAGAGTCCATCGATGCAGCAAATGTCATTGTTGTCTTATTTCAAAAAATTGCCACAATCATCCCAACCTTTAGCAGACACCACCCTCATCACTCAATAACCATCAACATTGAGTCAAGACCTCACACCAGCAAAACGATTACAACTCACTGAAGGCTCAAATGATAGTTACCATTTTTAGTAACAAAGTATTTTTTCATTAAAATATTTTTAGACATAATGCTATTACTGCACACTTAATATGGTACAGTATAATGTAAACATAAATTTTCTATGCACTGAGAAACCAAAAATCAGTGTGACTTGCTTTATTGATATTCACTTTATTGTAGTGATCTGGAACCAAACCTGCAATTATCTCCAAGGAATAGTAAGCGGAGTAAACAAAATAAAATATGTCCACAAATAGCTATAATGTAAGGTAATAATTTAATAAAAGTTTGAAGAGGGGTATATGGAAAGGAATTTTAGAGGTGGATCTCAAAAGAACGTAACTGAGCTTATCTGAAGGAGGTCTGTATGCATTTGAACCACCTGAGGCAAGAAGAGAGTTCGTAGTCACAGGAAGGCATGCCATAATGGGATGTGTGAGACACTGTAAAAGCTCATGTTAAAATCCACTGGTGGGGATGGGGAAAGCAACATGTCGCTGGGTTCTAATGTGCTGGTGTTTAGATCCAGGAAATCGCTGTCTTTTTAACTTCCCCAGGTACCTCTATATTTGCAGCAGTTTCTGAACCTGAGCCTGACAAACCTACACTGTGTACAATACACCTTAACGAATGAGAAAAACTCACACTTGTGATGCTTTCCAAAATTGAGTGGATTCACATCTCAAGGTTTATTGTAAGTAAGCCTGCACGGCAAAAAACCCCTGAGGCATTCTATCTAACTAGCAAACCTAAGCCACTTATAAAGGAAAGTCATAGAAAAAAAAAAAATGTCATAGCTGATATTATACATGTGGTAGGGAAAAAAAAGAAAATCAGCTTAAAAGGAACAACAGAATTTACAACTTTAAATGAAAAGGCAGGTATTTATTAACAAACATTTTAACATGTAGTCTTCCATAATGAATATTTATAGTTTCACAATCACAAGTCAAAAACCCTTGGGACTTTAAAAATAAATGATTCAATATTACTGGAAAGATCTTTGGCCTTCATAGCCAATAGATTTAAAAAAAATGCAAATTTATGATAACTAGATAAAAATAAGCATGTATTTAACTTAAATATTTTTGTAATGATATATAAATATTCACTAGTCTTTTCTTTGTCTAAACAGATGTAATGACTCGCTCAGAGCTTGTCTTAAAGCACCCAGAGTCTCCCATTCTTTGAAGTCTTCATTAAACTGTCAACTGAGGCTTGTAGCCTCTGGCTTCAGTTATATTTTCTATCAGAATTAAATTAAAGAATATGAGATTTATATTGTTTTTCTTTCCACATTGACAGGGTCCTATAACTAAGTATGAAAAGAATTCAAGTGCAGAAACATATGTGATTTTTCTATCATATCCCATCACTTTATTGTGGCGTATAAAACATAGCTAGCATTTTGCAATATATATACACACATATTTTAAAATGTGTATTTTTGTAATTGGTTTATATCATCTGAATGAAATTTCTCATTTTGTATTTTAAATTTAAATATCCTTGAAAGGATGATTTAGCTCATCATAAATTGAAAATGTTAAGTAGTTTATCACAAATGTTCATAAGGACCTAACATCGGTTCACAGGGTTTAGCTTTAGCACATTTATGCATATTGTAATGTGTCCCGATTAAATCCTTCAAGTTTAATGTCGATAGTCTTTGCTAAAGTTTGTCTTAATTGACTTGTCACTCACCGGTAATCTCTTCCTTCTCTGATCTTCTCTACTGCTTATCATTTATACCACTGGTTTTTTGTTTGTTTGTTTTAACACTATCATTTGCTAGGATAGGTCCTTTAAACAGACTGGAGTTCTCTGAGGACAACAGTGTATTACTTTTTCATATTCCCAGTTGGAGGAAGTAACAGGGAATTCACATAACAGATGTTCACGAAATGATTTTTTTTAATTTATGATAATGAATAAAGAGAAGAAAGAAAAGGGACAGAAGCAAATATCTAGGGCATGTATTATTATGGGAATATTGAAATTCAAAATGGGGTTCATAATATTCAGAATATGAGAGAACAGAGCTCTAGTTGGTTATTATATAGTCGTAAATTGGTCAAAACAGCCCAAACTGCTAATGCAGTAGTCATAAGAGTATTTTACTTGGGCATGTCTGTCTACTCCACATATATTTTTCTGGAACTCAAATGAGTTTCTGACACTTTAAACAGAGTAGCATAATAAAAAGGATGGTGCTGAATGCTCTGCAATCAATGCCTTAAACATGTCCAGAGCTCTAGAATGAGTGAATGCTCAATTTTCCCTAACTTCAAATGATCTATGACGTCCTTTTAACGCAGTCTGCCTTCAACTGCAACACAAGATACTACTACTGATGGCATTATCGCCAGTTTCGAAGAGATTAACCAAAGCAGGTATTCATTCATTCTCATATTTAAAACATTTATTTTTTTTCCAATAATTTTGACATAATTCCTAAAATTAAAATATTACATAAAATAAAATTCTTGCTATCTTAATGATGATAACACACTTAGGGGACACAGGGTGCAACAGAAAGTATGAGATTAGAGAGAAGAAATCTTTAGTTTTACCCTCAGCACTACCTTAATGACCTAAGGTAAAGTCACTTAAACTGTTTTGATCTCAACTGTCACAACTATTTATTGATAGCATTGAAGTATACATTCTCCAAGATTTCTATGAAGTCTAAGTTTCTATGATCGTATGAATTAATTCTATTTACAAGCCTGGGAGCAATCTGAGGAAAATTTAAGGCCCGCCACCATTAAGGAAGGTCTGGGGCTCCACTGAACTGACGTAGCCAAAGGGCAGTAAAACAACAACCAAACAAAACAAGAAATTCTATCCTCCCAGTCATTGAGAAAGAGACTCAGACCTCGTCAGGCCTCTCGGGAACAACGCTCTCCACACTTGGATGTGCAGCCCCACACCCATGCACCATCTCCTTGAGTGCCCCAAGAATAAGAACAGGCTTTCCGGCTGAAGCCACAGCGGTGTTCTCTCTTGTGCTCTGTTTTGTTTCTGTGTGGGTGTCTTTGTTTATGTTTGTGTATGTAATGCCACTTCCCTTCCAAGCACCTCTTGTGCGGTGCCTTCTTTACCTTACGAGGCTGCCAACTGGAGACAACATTCATGCGACTTCTCTACACCTGGGGTTCTGAATGTAACTTGGGTCCCAACGAGTAAATGCACATGTGGAATAGGAGAAATACTGAAGTGGGGGCCCCTGTTTAGCTCTCTCTGCTGGCAGACATAGTTACTACGTGGAGTTTTCTGCTGCAGCATTCCGAAGTTCACTCGGTGGCTTTATGCTGTCGAGTGGCAGTTACGGAGTTAGTGCAGCTTTCCAGCAGTATTCCAGATGGCAGTCCCTGGTTTTATGGATGTGGAGAGAAATGTGTGGTCGCAGCCTCTGCTTCCCTGCTGGACCGTACCATGGTGTTCCACAAGTTAGTTCCGGAAATCCAGCTTGGAGTTGAATTCACCAATTTTTTTCAATAGTTTCTTGTGTTCAACTTTTTTTGCCAAACCAAACTGTTTTCCTTTTCTACATCTGGATGTGGTATGATATACAAATATTTTAAGGCTAATACTAATAAAACATCAGAAAGCGGGGGGAGGGAGAGAGGGAAGGAGGGAGGAAGGGAGGGAGGAAAGAAGGGGAAAAGGGAGGAAGGGAGGGATGGGGAGGGAAAGAGGAGGGGAGACAGAATATTCTAGATTAAAAGGCAATAAAAATTTAGCCATGGTTTCAGCACTGCTAAGTCATTAATGTGATTTCACCAAGTCACTTAAACTTTCCAGACCTTAGTGTCTCAACATAAAATTACAGCATTGAAGGTCATATTCTCAGAGTTTTCCACAAATTCTAAAATCCTATGCCTTGATAAATTAATTAAAATCATTAGCTGTATTGGCACAGGTTCCTGAATCTAGGGCAAATGACTTCTTTTCATTATAACCAGAACAGACAAAAACCTGCATTTTTTAATTCTCTGATGATTTCTCTCATTTCTTAGTAGTTTCACTAGAAAGCAAGAGTAGGCAGTGGTACTTCGAATAAAGAGATAATTACTCATATGACCACCTTAATGAATTAGATAGCTATTTCAATTTAAGTCTTTAACAAACTTAGCTTAGTAGTTTTCTAGGTTTTTATTTCAAAATTAAAAATATGAGGTAAAAAATGTTTTCTTGAAAGCCAATTACCAAAGTATTTTAGTCAATATGAATATTGTTCTAAATCAATACTAACAGTCAAGCACTGCCTGCTCATAAACCATAAAATGCTCTTTGCTACCCATTTAGTAAAAGTACTCTACAGGAATTCTAAAATGGTGTGATGTATTGAACAGTTGAGCAGTATGACATGGCATTTACTGTTTTTAATAACTCTAGCATTTTCTTAGCAGATGATGCAGAACCAATTATAGCTATTATAACAATTTAATCATGAAATAAAAAACAAATGATGACTAGGTTGTAAAAGCCTGATCAATTTTCTATAGTTTACAAAGCCAGATTAAATAGCCGTCTTTAACACATTTGGGTGCCACCTGTATTCTTCAAAATACAGTGATGCAGAGTCTTAAAATTAGTTGTAATACCTCAATTTTTAGCTGGGCCTCTTATATTTAGATGTGGACATGTATCTGTTAAGTACAGGCTATTAACAAGTAGAGAGAATTGTTATTGATATACAAAAGTTAACTTCTTGTGACAAATTTGGTGGCATTTCATTCAAAGAAAAGAGAAGATACTCTTTCCTCTCCCTCTCTCTGGTGCATGGAACTTTGCTGTGATGTCTGGAATAACCCTCTTGAACCAGGAAGATGAAGACCACGTGACCAGGGCTGCTAAGTGGCAAGCTGTTTGAAGGGCATGTTCCTGGTGACCCCACAAAGCCTCTACCTGAGCCCTATTTTACATGAAAAAAGTTTTTTTCTATAGTTAGAGTTTTTTTTTATATGCAACTTAACCTACTCTTAACCAACATTAGAATTTTTAAGATTAGTCCTCATTAAATTGTATGTTTAAAATTTCTTAAAGAATCAGGAAAACTCAGTATATATACCATCAGATATAGCCCTAGGGGAAAAAATATGTAACTGTTTCTTTAAATTTTTTGTGGATGTTATAATTTATGTGTGAATATATATTGGGAGCAAAAAAATAGTAAATGGAAATGCTAGGTATTGCAAGAAGTATATACCTCCACAAAAATATCTGAAGTTCACTTTAATCATACATATTTAACACATAATTTAGAACTCACATTTAGATGAACTACTTCTCAGTTTTCAAATTGGAACCACTATGAAATCAAGCCAGTAATAAATACATAGAGCTAGTTAACAACTGTACACTAAATTAAATACTTCTCTGCTAACATATAGAGGAAAAACTAAGGAAAGATCCATTTAAAAGGAATACAGTCAGCACACAAAAATTTTGAAATAATTTATAATACATATAAATACAATAGAATTCAAATTAAATATTTCATAATAGATTAGGTTATCCAAATGTGTTTTGTTAATGCTGTCCACAAATTTAAAAAAAAAAAAGTATAAATAATGCAATCAGCACTCACTTTGTATACCAGGATCATGCATACTTTTTTCATAACCTTTAAAATATCCTATCACATAGATCTTATTATCAGCCCCATTTGAAAGATGAGGAATCTGGGGCTCAGTTCTCTAATGCTCTGGATGAGTAAGGTGGAAAGGGGATGGAAGAGCCAGTGGAGCTCCTATGTCTCTTATCAGAAAAGGAGAATTTCTAATGATTAAACTATGTTATTGACAAAGACCTTGGTAGTAACGGGATATACTATCTATAGTTTTCCCTTTAAGCTTTTACCTCTAAAATTATCTTGCATTTAGCTGATAGTAACTGTAATTACAACTATAATAGAAATTTGGCTTTACTGAATTTACCATACAAAGTTTCAATTACTGTAAGAATTTATAAAAATCTATGATTTATAATTTTGCTTAAATATGTGTTTGCATTACTCATTGTTAGGATGTTGGCATCTGTGTTTCAATTCAAAGTGGTTATTTTCTATTTGCCTGTGCATATGTAGTAACATAGCAACTATTACAACTATATTTCCTAGAGAAATATACAGCCAAAGAGAAACCCATTAGTGCTGATGGAAGTGAAAAGATCTAAGATAATGACCATTCTTAAGTAGAAAATGTAAGTTTTAGATAATGTGTAGAATGTTGAATTGAGCAGGAGCTCCGAACTCTGATTTGAATAGGTCCATTTTATGTTCTGTGTAGAAACAAGAAGAGAAAATTTATTAAATTGTCTCAGGAACTATTCCAGCCAGTGCAAAAAAAGAACTTTTAAGGGAGAAATGTTATGCTATGATCGGAATCAGTGAGGCTTGATTTTATAACCATTTTAGTTACCCAAAATATAGTAAATTTTGTTTACTTAAATGAAGTGTGACTCGTGTCACTAGGTGCCCTGGATATTCATAAATTAGGATTCTAAGTTTAGGATTTAATTTTTGAAGTCTTTATTTTTATGGAGAATAATAGCATACATCATTTCTCCCTATTTCTCACAAACTGGAAATGATCATACAAGCAATTCAGTACTTTACACAAGGCACGGCCAGTTTTTAAATCAAATCAGAAGCCTGACTTTTACTAGTCACCATCTTCATTATGGAAAATCTACCTGTGTTGAAACAGCTTATATGATAATTATTTAAAGAGATTTCTAGGTAAGGCTAAGTTGTCTAATACTATATGTCTTTGTTCTGTTTACACCCCTGTTTACTTTCTTCTGCGATATAACAATACAATCAACATAGTATCTGCAACACCGTTACTAACTTAGGATTTGCAGTCAGTGTTGGTTATACTGATACAATCAACTCTTTAATTTGAATTAAGCAAACTGAGTCAAGAAGCATTTGAATCAAATGCTGTTGTTCTAAATGACCATTAATAATAAAACACTTGTTCACAACAGTGTTACAGAAAATGATCAAGATCAAATCCTCAATATTTTCATAATGTATAAGTTTGTCGATTCTGTGAATTTTTCCCTATAGATTACTGTTAAACGCAGAAAGTTCATTTCACTACATTTCACTAAATTATATAGGTCATAGTAAGCTCTCAACCAGGCATCCAAAAGAGCTGTAAGTTAAAAAATACGTCATTTATAAAAAAAAATGTGGCAAAGAGAGTCAAGATTACAACCTCAAAAAATGAATGAGTAATGTACCTCTAACATAATCGTGAATTGACAGATGAAATATATCTTGAGTATCCTTTATTTATGAAGAATTATCACATCATATTTTACTTTTCTGTTTTTAAAATCTGAATTCAATAAATTGATCATTGGTGCTATTCTTATATCATTTAATTATCAATAGATGTTCTGATAATATTTAGAGGTGCCCTTTTATACTGTGAATGCTTAGAATATTCTATAAGGTGCTCCTTTCTTACTATTGAGATTATATCTAAGTTTTTGTTGCTCTAAATTTTTTAAAAATTTTAGATTTCTAATGCAAACTTCCATAAAACCAAAACTTAGATCACAAGGACAACCATATATAATAACATTTGCAACATCTTATAGCTATCTGGAATATTATTAAACTAATTCTCCAATACAGATATACTTTGTATAAGAACACAGAAGAATTCCACAAATAATGATATATTCTCAATATTTTGACCTTTATTTTTTCATGTTTAGTAGAAACATGTGTTTTAATAAGTAGTAACTAACACTTACTATATTGTCAGCATGATTTTAAGTATTTCAAGCATGTTAACTCAGTGAGCTAAGTTAGAGTTTAGTTAGTAACTAAATCAGTGAATCTTCATAACAGATATTATAAAGAAAGCATTATTGTCTCCATCATTATTATCGAATGGGTAAACAGAAACAAAGAAACCTTAAATACATTGCCTAAAATCATACAGGTTTATGTAGTAAAATTCAGATTTGAATACTGAAATCATAGTTTGAGTCCTTGGTGCTAAGTGCTACTCTTAATTATACCATAAAAAAATAAAAACTCAATTATAAAAGGAGGCAACTGACAGGAGGATACAGTAGTGTGCACCACGGCAAGCTGGAAAAAAATGATTCATTGTACAGGGCAGCTGCTAAGAAAATCCTGCCAACTCTTGTCATATAGAAAGGTTTTAAGTTGGGATTTCATTTTATTCTACTTACAAGCTAATAAGTTAACTATTTACTATCTCATAATGCTGGCAAAAACAATGAGATTCCTGGGTCAGAGACAAAGAACTTTGTTACTCAAGCAAGACACAGCAAGCAGCAGCATGATTATCAGCGTTGTGTCAGTGACCCTTCCTTGTCACATTAGGATGTGGCCTTGCCCAGATTTAACAGGTGTGGTTTCTAAATGATGCATGCCTAACTACTTAGACAAAAGGAAGTTATCCAGTCATTAAAGATCTCTATTTTATACTCCTATAATTGCATAGATTAAGTGACATTTTCCAGAGAGTTGTGTCTCATAAATCAATGAATTTCAGACTTATTTACATTTAGCAACCTTGACAGACCAGGTATGTCCTGCTATAAAAAGCACTCCATAGCTAACAACTCTGTCACTAGGAAATACCACTAGTGTGATTGCAAATTTGTTTGTTATTAACATGTTTACAAAGAGATTTGACCAGAAGAAAAATCATATATTCATGTTAATAAATGCAGAAAAAGCATTTGATAAAATCCAATATCCAATCATGACAAAACTCTCAGCATACTAAAAAAAACAGGAAAATCCTCAACTTGATAAAAGACATCTACAAAAAAACCTACACCTAACATCATACTTAATAGTAAGAAACTAGCTTTTTCCCTAACATCAAAAGCAAGAGATGGATATTTCTGCTCATCACTCAATGTTGTACTGGAAGTCCTAGTTAATGCAATTTTTTTTTAAATATAAAAGATGAAAGAAAGAAAGCAAGACAAAGAAAGAAGAGAAAAAAATGGAAAAAAGGAAAAGTGAGTAAAGGAATATTAATTGGGAAGAGGAATAAAATTGTGTTTGTTGTAAGGGCTATCCAGAAAATATCTAACCATGTAATATGAAAAATGGAGGCAGTTATGGCTGGATATTTTCTGGACAGCCCTCGTATATGATTAACTATACATAAAATCCCAAAGAATCAACAAAAATCTTCTGGAACTAACACGCAAATATATAACAAGTTTGTAAGATTACAAATTTTAAATATAAAAATCAATTGATTTCTTGTATCTGAAGAGTGAACAATTGAATTAGAAATTCAAAACACAATGCTACTTATAGTAGCTCCTCAAAACATAAAATATTTAGGTATAAATCTAACAAATATCTACAAGATCCATACAAAAAAGACTACAAAATTCTGATGAAAGAAATCAAAGCTGATAACAAATAGATGAAGAAGTATTCCAAGTTAATGGACAGAAAGACTTAATATTATTAAGATGTCAATTATTCCAAAATGGTCCATAGATTAACTGCATTTGCACTAAAAATCCTATAAAGTTATTTTGTGAATATTTAAAAATGATCCTAAATTTTCCATGGAAAGGCAAAAGACCCAGAATAGCATAGACAATACTGATAAAAAACAAAGTCAAAGGACTAATACTATCAGACTTCAATACTAACAATAATGCTACAGTGATCAAGACAATGTGATTTTGGCAAAATAACTAATAGATCAATGAAGCATAACAGAGAGCCCCAAAATGGACCCACACAAATACAATCTACTGATCTCTGGCAGAAAAGCAAAGGTAATTCAATGGAGAAATGATAGTCTTTCCAACAAATAATGCTAGAACAAGGAGGCATCGACATGGAAAAATTTACAATTAATCTAGACAGAGATCTTACACCTTTCACTAAAACTAACTCAAAATGGAAGTCAATGTGAAACACAAAATGATACAACTTATGTCCGCACAAATACCTACATAGAAACGTTTATAGCATCATGATTCATACTTGCCAAAAGAAGTCAAAAGAAGTAATCAAGATGTTACTTCTTGAATGGATAAACTGAGGAACATCCATACAATGGAGATGGAGTATTATACAGTGATAAAAAGAAATCAGCTAAGAAGGTATGAAAACAAATGGAGGAATCTGGTACGCATATTTTGTAATGAAATCAGTCTGACAGGCTACATTGTGACTCCAACTATATGACCCTCTTGAAAATGCAAAAATATAGAGAGCAAAAAGATCTGTGAGCTCCAGGGGATCAGAGGAAGAGCGGGAAGGGTGAACAAGTGGTACACAGGGCATGTTTAAGGCAGTGAAACTAGTCCATATGGTTCTATACAGTGAATACAGGACATTACAAATTTGTAAAAACCCATAGAACTGAGCAACACAAAGAATGATACAAACTATGGACTTCCATTAATAAGAATGCATCACTATTTGTTCATCAGTTTTAACAAATGTACCACGCATGCAAGATGTTAATAATGGCAGAAACTCTGCAGGTGTTGGGGGAGGTGTAGGGGGAACTCTCTGGATCTCTGCACAACTTTATGTTACCTAATCTGCTTCTAAAAATATAAAATCTGGTTTTTTTTAAAGGTAAGGAGAATGGTCTGCATGATAGCGGATAACATACACAACGAAGAATAATATTCGATTAAACCACATTAAACTGTCGATATTTAACCATTGTTGACCTACAAAATTTGTAATTTTATATGGTTCAACCTGAATTGTAGATGAGGTCAGAGACTGAGGATTGTCGGAGGAAAAAAATGGAAGAAAAACATGTTATTGATTTCAGGTAACGGCACTCGGTCCTCCCAGGTCCTCCTTACAAAGTGAAAGTGCACCGAGTACTCTCACGTCACGGACATAGTGTCTTATCTGAAAACTATTCATGTTGGATTTATAAGGTTTTCTTTTCCTTGCAAAACCGTTTCCTCAAAGGTGCTCTTTTCCTTTCCTTTTCTTTCTTTCTTTTTCACATTTTTTGCCTTTCTCATATCGAAGACATTAGACTCAAATGTCATTGGTTTGGGTTGTTCATTCATATTTTTGCCTCACTCCTTAGGACACTACAAATTGATTAGAACTCTCTGGGCAGAGCTGGGCTTGTCAACCTAACTTGCCTCCAGCATGATGTGTCTCACCCATTTAGCAAAACCTTGATGCCAGTGCCCTTAAGTTAATTTTGGTTTTGCTTTTCCTTCAGTATTGATTTGTTACTCAGAAAATAACCTTCCATTCTTTCGGATAAAAGAAGTTAAACTCCTGGATGCCAACCCCCTAGAAGTAAGCTGGGAAAAGAAGGCTAATAGTCTCAAACTGCGGTGAATATTTATTCCTTACCTCCCTCCTCATTTTTGTACATGACTCCTCCCCTCTCAATTTTGATGCTACATTTATTGGTGGCAAATAATAGTTTTATTTTCTAGATAATTTTTAAATCATGATATCAAATCCTTTTTTGAGCTAGCTATGGATCTTTTTTCCTGATTAGATGAAATGTATCAGAGTGGTAAATGCACTGTACTTAGTTTTATAAATTGATATTTACATTTTCGCTAATATTATTATTTGACTTGGCTAATTTTCCAAATGGAAATTTTCATTTTCTCTCAAATTACACACTTAACATTTTAATATGCTTTCTAATTTAAGTCCAGCAGAGAGTAAATGAAAGTATATGCACAGAATCTTAAGATTCCCAGCCTTTTCCTTCCAACTTTGGGTGTGGAGTGGGAGAGGGATCTGGGGAGGAGGAGTCAGTGTCTTAAAAATTAGTAGTGACAAAGCAAGGATTTAAAAGGGATCTTTTGAATACATTATAACATATATATTACATGTAAAGAAAATAATTTGATATATGTTCTGAAATTATTTTTTACTAAAGCATAATCTTTTTAATTATATGCTTGTATTTTTTATCTTGCATTTCAGTTGTCAACACCTACACACTAATCTACTCATGTATCATTCACAGTACCAAGCTTAATTCTTTGGGTGCTATATTTGTTCATGAAAGAATAAAATTAGACAGCATATTAAGTAATTTAATTAGTCAATGTTTCAGTACCCTTCACCTACCAAATTTTATGATCTAAAAGCAGTCTTCACATGATAGGTACATAACCATTAGTTGTTCAAGTTAGCAACCTACTATTTCTGAGTTCCACTTACAAACTTTATTCAAATATTAGAATATAATTTGAGCAAATATTATTTACAACCCAAATGAGGAAAATCTTTAATAACTATCTAAAAGTTAGTTTAGCCTAAATATTGAAATTGAGCATACTGAATATCTGCTTGTTAATCTGCTGTTTGTACCAAGTTATTAAGTAGATTACATAAAATATAATTGGAATTATAAATACTCACCAAAGATCTTACATATAATTAGGTTCAATTAAGGCAAGTGCACATTAAGAAAATAAATGTTTAAAATGAAAAATGCTGGATTTCTAATAAAATTAAAATTCAGAGTTTCTTAAAATGACAATGATGCTAAGGTTTTTAAAATGACAACATAAGGTCTTATTTATATCTAATCAGTATCAGATCATTTAAAAATGGAAGCCACATATGTCTCTGATCTTTCAGCAACCAATGAAAATTACTGAATATACAGAAATGAAAGTAGTAATAGTCTTATAGAATACTGAAAAAAATAAGGATTAAATATTACAGGATAAACTGGCATCACATTTACTAATTCAATAAATAACCATTAACTCTTTATTATACATGAAAAAATGTAATCTAAGATCTTTCACTCTGGACTGAGATCAGAAAGATGTGCATATATATTAATTTTAGGGATTGATAAAAATTATTGTAAATCATCAATGTTATTAATTCATCTACTTCTATAGGAGTAAAATGCAATTTTAAAGTTTGGCTGCTTGTGTAGCACTGAGCACTACACTTTACTCTCAAATAAGCTAAATAAATAGCTTTTACACACAACTGGGTATGTTGTCTGATGTTAGCTTTGCTTTTCTAGTCAACCTTTTGGCCACCACAAAGGAAATGATACAAGCTAGATAGCAAAACATCTGAAGTTTTAAAATAAATGACATGAAATTCTTTGTATCTATAAAAAGCTATATTCCTACTTTCCTTCAAGAAACTGACAAAGATTTTGATTAAATATAAAGCAGTATGTGTCACACATAGAAAAAGCTGTTATTTAACGCAGCCATTTATATATGAAAAAGTACATTTAGAAGATCTACTTCTCTCTCTTCTCTCTTCCTCTCCCTCAAGTGTAAATATTTATTATTACAAGAGGAAAATGCTGCAATATTTGATGGTAGTTGTAATACTTGCTATTTTACATACAAAAATAATTAGTTATTTTCAAATAAGGAAGTACATAGTTTATATGAATATTAAATGGTGCATTTACTAAAAAAGTTTAGGAAGATTTTTATATTTTTGGAACAAAAAATAAAAATATAATAATAATAATGCAAGGCATAATAACAGATATTAAGTGATAGTATAATTTAATTGTAGAAACGTCTGGTACACTAGTATTCGTAATATTAAAGAAGATATTCTTTAAGAACTGTTTACTTTTTAATCTTTTAATTCCATTTAAGACAGTCACTCAAAAGGAAGTTTTACTTTGGAATTCTTCAGTTATCATGAAAGTAAGTTAAAAAAGAGAATTCAGATTTTCAACTTTGACATCTTAAAATTTCACAAGGAGAAAAAACTCCAAAACCGTGTATATCTTCTATCTCCACAATTTATTTATTTTGCATATAATAATACCTATAAGAAATGTTTTATTTTTCTTTTGTCTTATAATTGGAAATATTTTCTCTAAAATCCTCACTAATATTTTAGTGCTTGAGGGAGCTTAAAACTAATTTTACACTTCAAGGATATTTAAATCAATAAAACAGTCACTGAAGCAACAGTGCTTTTCCTAGGTCAGGATATTTTAAATATACTTCCCAATATTTCAAAATACAAAACTAACACTTCATTTTTACAAGGTGAATAATATCATCACCTTCTTTCCAGTAAATTAGAGTAATTGATTTTTTTTTTACATTTTACTGACAACAGCTACACAGAATATATTTCAGATTCATGATAATTAGGTTTGAGCCACCATATCAGAGTCAATTACAAAGAAATTAATTTTTTCAGTACATAAAATAAACTATCTTAAAAGATTTTAAGACTATTGATACAGGAAAAAACCAAGAAGTGGCCTATTCTAAAATTCAGGGAAAAAATATGAACCTAGCTGGACAATGCAATAGGTAGTCTTATTTATAGTAAAATCAAGGACCATTTCTGATACGTAATGATTATACAAACAGATAAGATGGTATTCTCTGAAGTGTAACATTTTTAACCAATGTTGAGGAAACCAATCATTTAATATTGCTCTCTATCAAATGTCTGGTGAGCAGAGAACTCACTCTGAAGGTGGGAAGAGTTTAGGGTATCCTTGCTGGTTTAAGCAACCCTGTTGACATTAGTTTATAAATGTGGCTATTAATTTATATGATCCCATCGATATTGCTTTCTTCCAGCTTCTTCTAGAGCCAAGAAAGAAAGGTGCTAAGGGAAAAAAGAAAAGAAAGAAAAGAAAGAAAGAAAAAGAAAGAAAGAAAGAAAGATCAAGGCAAATAACACAATTTGGGACTCTGAATATGTGAATGAAAGCACATATTCTTTTGTAGCCATATCCCCTCTTCTTCAGGAGTAGAACTATTGGACATAAATACAAATAGGTCAGTATCAATTGTCTCAGCAATGACTAGGTCCACATCAATGACAGAATCACTGAAGACGGGATATTATTGCCTTGAGTGTCAATACCCAGTCAGAATGTAATTAGTACAGTAAAAGCTCAGGGCAGGAGACACTGATCCTTGAGAGACATTGTCATTGGAATTAGGTGGTATTAGGAGAAAGAGAGGACCAGAAAGTGTACATATTTGGCATTTGTCAGTAAATATTTTTGATGGTCAACAAGAACAAGAGATTCATCTCTGACTTTCTTAAAGAATCACATAGTTGATATTTCTAATGATTTTACCTTAGAAATTCAAAGCAAAGCTTATTTTCCTTAGTACCTTTGTCATTACTGATTCTCCTCTGACAATTCTAATCCACAAACATCAACTTATAAACAAGATGCCTAGTAAACCGAAGTTTATATTTTAGGAGAAATATGGGAAAAAAGTGAGTTATTCTGATAATCTGAGATAAGAATGTCATAACTTTGTAAACTAATATTTCTGTGGTTATAAACATGGTTATTTACCAAGAAGTTAAAGTTGAAATACTCCTTTGACCAAATAATGAAACTTCTAAATTGCAATCAGAACAACAGAACAGAAAACACATAATTTTCATTTGGGTAAGATTTTTCCTGCCTTCATAGCTCAAAATTAAACTATGTCTTATGTCAAAGTACTTTTTAGTAATAAAAATAGTGATGGCTTAGATAAGTTATTAGCATATTGGAACACACACAAAAATGAATGTATTTCAATGTAACCCATTAAAATAGCATTATTTCAAGTTAAAAATAGGTTAAGTACATATGAACCTGGTTCCTTTCCACTTTCCTTATTTTTGATATTGTTACTTTCAAATCATCACCCATTGCCAATGCAAAAATCATATTTCACCCATTTTTAATATAGTATTCCACTATCTATGTAAAATATTATGTGTTACTCTCCCAGTTTAAAAAGCATTTTCGATAAATAAGTACTGTGTTAAATCAAGTATACATATACAGGAAAGCAATGGCTTAGTACCTACAGAGGTTTGCAGTTATGGCAATTACCATGGGCAGAGCTTGTTTTTTTTCTGGCCAGCGTTGCCTCCTGTGGGGTAGAAATTGTAATTCTCTGCCCTTTCTCTGAATTATTAGTAGCTAAGGGTAGTCTTTTGGTAAAAAAGCAGTGATTCTTAAACTTTTATGGGGGTGGTTACAGTTCCTTTTGAGTGTTTTATGAAAACTATACACAGAAAAATACACAAATGAATGAGCACACAATATTTTGCTCCTTTAAAATGTGAAGTGTTTATGGATACCATGAAAATGATCCATAATATATAATCACCCAGACAATCTTTCTAGGTTGAAACTAGTTTAAGTTCTACTTTATTGCTATCCAATATATTAATAGTAACCAGTAACATGATTAACCTGGAATCCTCTCAGCACATTATAGAGCAGATATACCTCTGATAGGCATCTCAAAGCCTAACACGATAGAATGAAATAGATTCTTAACAGTCTTCCAAAACTTAGTAACCTAGGACGTTCAGAGGATTATCTAGAGCTCTAGAAGCAGAAATGAAGAGGGGAAATTAGACTATGGTTGTGGTCTATGGAGAGTCAAAGACCTTTTTGTGGGAATGACAAATGACAGGTAGCTTTTAAGCATTCAATTTGGGATTTTAAGTAACTTGCTATGACCTTTACAGTTAAAGTGCAAAACTGATTTCTAAAAGAAAAGTTTAAATCACTTTTTGAAGGATACAAAATACTATCCTACAAGTTAGAAAACTAAGGCATAACTCTTGAAAGCAGAAGTTTAAGTCACATTTCAAAATAAATATACATTTTATATATATTTTATAGCTATAACCATATATGTATTACAAAAATAATATGAGCATTTGGAAATGAAGTTAGGAGCTAATCTTCATTCAAGAAAACTGCATACTTTAAATCAACCTTATCATTCTTTATTAACAGTTTACTAAAAAAAGGGAGGAAATAATATTTTAAAATATTAAAACTTAAAAAATAGGATTTGATTAATGTATATTAGTATATCACAGTATAACTCTACCTAGAAATCTTTAGTGTCTACCTGCAGTTAAAAGGAGAAAAACAAAAGCTCTGCATATTGTTTAACATACTTTGTGATCTAATATTATCTACATGTCTCATGTCATACCACCCATTTTATATTTTAGCAATACTGACTTAATAGAAGTTTGCCAAGGATATTTTATTCCACAGTGCCTCCTGGAGTTTGCATACATTGTTCTTTTTTGCCTAAAACATGCTCCTTTGACTTGTCCAAATAGCAAACTGTCATTCATCTATTTCATATAAAATGCTTCCTGAGGATTTTCTGACTGCACTTGATTGACTAAGGAATTTTCTTACCCCATGTATCTTGATATCTTTCACCTACTCCCAATACAACAATTATTTTTTGTTATAAGCAAAAGACTTATATGTTTTCACCAGATTGCAACATATTTGAGAACAGATTTTATTTATTTTTGAATTCCCAGAGTCTAGACCAGACTGGGTTCATATTTTGAACTAGAAAAAAATGCACATAGATATGAAATAAAAATAATAGTAACAATAACTACAATTTATGGATCCAATGGTTTGCCAAGTACTGCAATAAATGCTTTTTTGGTAGTGTTTTGTACTACACTTGTAGTAGATTTTTTATTTTATATCTGAGTTACTATATGATTAAAGTGACATTAACACTATATTTTTTTCTCTTAATCTAGTAATCCATGGTTTCCCTACAGTCATGGCTTTACATTTTTCTTTTTAACTTTAAGCTGTGGAACTCTTTCTCTAATGTAATTTTATGCAAATGTATAATATATTAAAGCATAGAAAATCGAGCCATTTTAGACAAAATGGTTTCTTGTGCTTGAGGTGATCAATACCATCTTAAGAAGCAAGTTGCTCTCAGTGACATTTTTTCAAAAAGCAAAAAGAATAAAAAAGAATGAAGAAAGCTAATGGGACTTATGAGACACCTTCAACTGGACCACACTGCTCAGGTGGCAGTTCCAGAAGAAGACAGAGAACCAGAAAGTTTATGCAAAGAAATAATGTCTAAAGTGTCCCAAATCTAGGATTCGAAATGGAAATCAGATTCAGGAAGACGAAAAGATCTCAGAAAAGATGAATCAAAAAAAAAAAAAATACACATCAAGACACATTATAATCAAATTGTCAAAAGTCAAACACAAAGAGATCATTTTGAAAGCAGCAAGAGAAAAATAACGTGTCATGTACAAGGGAATCTTACAAAATTATCAGTGGATTTTCCAGCAAAAAAGGAACTCTGCAGGCCAGAAATGGGTGTGATGATATAGTCAGTGCTGGAAGAAAAAACTATTGATATTTTGGAAGGAAAAAAAATGGTAAAGTGGAGGAAACCAGTTTCCCTGTCCCCCAACAAAGATCAATATTTTGACAGTGATCCATGAACAAAAACAGCACTGGGACATCTCTAGAGTCTACTTAGGACGTTTTAGCAACACAGTGGGGGAAAAAAAAGGAAAAGAAAAAGAAAGAAAAAAACAGAACAATTGTACAAGAAGAAAAGGAAGACAATTTTGTGTCTGTATCATCCTATCCCCCAAGTACCACTGTTCAGAGGCAAGAAGAAACTTTGCAGGGAGAAAAATTTCACGTGCCAAAAAAGAAAGAGTGGGGTGACACTCAGCATCTCAGAGCATTGCTGGAAGGCCGCACTTTGGTTTCAACCCACAGAGTGGCAAAGCTGGTATGTATAGAGCTGGCTAAAAGAACAAGGAAAAAAATCAGAGGCTATTATTAGCAGACATACAGCAGGAGCAATTGCAGTTCACAGAGACCTGCTCTGCAGACAGCCTCAGAAAATTTGACCACCAACGAAGCTAATATCCTCCATAGCCACAACAGACACCCTGCAGATCTTGCCAGCTTTTGTCCTGCTAATGATCATTTAACAATCTATGAAGGAGGGATGATAAAGTTCACCTCCGTTTTAACAGAAAATGAACGGGAAAAGGTATTTCAATGAAATAAAAAAAAGAAATATACCTACATCATTTATTTTCAAAGCTGTATAATCATTTTTCTACAAAATCACGAAACACTTTAGTATACTTTCACCAACGCAGCACTAGTTTTTCAAATCTGTCCTTAAAAAAATTAGTATGTTGTTTTTGAAACCATTTCCTCACTGCAGACTTCACTTCATCACAGACAAACCACCTTATCCAGCATCTTACTACACTCACATCAACACATTGATCACCATAAATGGCTTTCATTCATCTGTGAATTTCAATTGGAGGAACTTTTTCTGTTGTTAAGAATTCAACAATAACTCACTGAACTGAACATCTGAACAATCTTCCATTTCAATACACACTGGGTGAAAAATATAAGCATCTGTGTGTGCAAGGTCAAACAAGAATGATGGAGGAGAGATACCACGTGACTTCACAGAACTGGTTTTATTCAGAGATGTCAAATGCAACAACAACAACAAAAAATTACAGTGGAGGCAAAATTTATCAGCCTGCTCTCATATATGTGCACAAAATCACCACATTGTACACTTTAAATTTATATAATATTATATGTTACTATTTCAATAAAATAGAAAAATATATTAAAAATAAACTTGTGTAATTGAATTTCAAATAATTTCAGCAGAATTTGCTTTAGAGGGGTGTATTTAAAATTTCTATAATATTTAAATGAAGTATTTTTAAAGTTAAATTCATTGAAGTTTCCTTTATCTATTTTAAAAAATATTCTCATATATAATAATTGTTACTAAAATAATTCAGAGTCTTGTCTAATACTTAAAAATGTATGGTTTTGGTAAGAGACTTACTCAACAGGAGACTATGAATAAATCAATAAAACCTACTATTTTAAAAGAGCATATACATATTCATCTCACTGAGAAATATGTCCATAAATAATCTTTATGTCTAAATAAAGAATAGTGATTTAATCCTCGGAAGAAAATTCTAGGATCATCAATTTTGTTACAATAAACACTTACTGATCTATTACTACCATCTGCTAGATTCTGTGATTGAAACCCTAGTCATATGAAATTAAATAAGCCCTTGCCCTCGCAGAGCTCAGAATCCATTAGGAGTGCATGATGAAAACCAAAAGTGAGATTTTGTGGATTAATAAACCTAAAATTGTATGTACAGTTATAAGCATACTTGCTTTTTCCCACAAATTAAATACCCTCTAGGTTTCATTAGATATTTAAAAGGGTTTGTGAAAGTGAACCAATAAATACCAACAAATAGAGGAAACAAACAAATACATTAGCTTGTAAATGAAATATAATGGGTAAAGTAAAAATATATTCCAATGGCAACTTGACAAAAAAAATAGAAAACTAATTTTGCCTATGAAACTTGAGAGTTTATAAAAGGAAAAAATGGCAGGCAGACTTTACAAATGAAGGTGTGTAACTTAAGAGAGCTACTGTATTATCATTATAAATATTACTGTAAATATCACGAGCACTGAACAATTTGGAATCCAGTGTACACCTGAAACACTAAAAAATCCTGTAACTGTCTTGATGGTAGAGGTCATACACATGTAAGCACTTTTCAAATAGAAACCAATATTGTTGTCTTAAAACAATGTTATAAATTTCTAGAGTCATTGTTTCTTCAAAAAAAAAGTAAAATGTTTAAGGAAAACATATTCTTAAGAGTCACAAACTTAACATTAAACTTGATAGAGAAAGAGCAACATCAAATAAAAATTAAGAGCAAGTTATAATAAAGGGACCTAGTAATTTTTTTACCTATATCAGCTTAAAAGTAAACTTTTTTTAAAGAAGCAAAATTATGAAAAAAATTATTTGTTCCAAAAATGTTTTTCAGTTATTAAAGGAAATAAATGGTACTGGGATGTCCAAAAAAAATTTACACTCAGTTCTCAACAGAAAAGTTACCTTGCAGTACAGTATACATAAGATATATTCATTTGCGATTATAGACAACACTTTAATAAACATCATTATTAAATCCATAATTTAATAATTTTCCACATCAATGACTATAAGGAAGTATAAATATAATTTTAAAAATCTTAAAATTGAAAGAAATCTTAAAATCTTCAAAGAAAAAGGAAGAGCATCACTAGAAAGACTAGTAGGTACATCTTCTATGACAAATGTATCACGATGAAAAAGGATAACATTAGATTTACTGTCATTTATTTTTGGAGACACCATTAAAATCAGTTTTTAAAAGGATGGGGGAAGCATTCAGCTAAAGATTTAATATTATCAGACTATAAAAAGCTGTAATACCTAATTTATCAAGACTAATGCCTTACTACTATTCCATACTTGCTTCAAGACTCTTCCTCATTGTACCCAACAATACAAAATAGACATGTTATAAATGTTGCCAAATCCCAACCAGTTCCCTATTTGGAAGACTTGTCTTACATCACATCACACATAATTTATAAATCCTAAAACATTGTAAATATCCTCCACTGACTTCTATCTTCTGAAACACTATTAAGATGGTCTAGCAGATTCTCCCTTTCTAAAGTAATCCTAATAAAAATCATGTTTGGTTAATTAGTAGGCATTAGCAGTGGTCTTCTGGGGGAAATCAACTGCCAACAAGTAAAATAGTAAGTCATTTGTTATTCATTTTATTTTCTTTTTTCCTGATATTATAAGTCTGCTTTTGACAATGCTGAAATGCTATTTAGATTATGACATATTAAGTAGAAAAGCATACATTCAATATACATAAACTCATCATTAACCCAAAAAAGAAAATTCTTGTGGTTTGCACTGAGTATTAACTCAAATTAATTGCTATCAGCCACTATAAAACAATTCACTAGTAGGGTAAGAATGGGGAGTTATTTCTTACAAAATGGGGAATTAAGGCCTATTGTGAACACAATTTCTAAAACCCTGTGGGTCTATTTAAAACTTCTCCTTACTACCAGACATACCCATAGCTTAAAAGAGACTCCTACTTATTATGAATTTAAACTATAGCACATATATTTATTAAAAGAAAATAAAAGATCAATACTTGATTTTACTGGATCCAGAGGTCTTCCGAGCCCTCTAATAAATTCATGATTTCAACAAACATCTGAAAATTTTAATTTGTGTATATGAATATAAACAAGAAAACACTTAAAGTTGCAGGGACATAAAAAATTATATATATTAATGCTGTAGAGCAGCAGTTCTCAACCTGAGGGTCGCGACCCCTTTGGGGATCGAATGACCCTTTCACAGGGGTCGCCTAAGACCATCAGAAAACACATATCAGATATTTACATTACGATTCATAACAGTAGCAAAATTACATTTATGAAGGAGCAACGAAAATAATTTTATAGGGGTCACCACAACATGAGGAACTGTTAGAGGGTCACGTCATTAGGAAGGTTGAGAACCACTGCGTAGAGGTTATTTGTAGATAAATAAATTGTTAAATAATTCTTTTAAAAATGTCTGAACTCATATGTCTTCAAAAAAGCCTTCCTTAGCCAACATATTTTGATTAGCGAGTGACACAAATAAAAAGTATGAAAAGGGCTTTAATGTAGATATTTTCAGTACTTTGCAGAAATTATTCTATTCTTGTGTTATTTATAAAAGAGAAATATCATTGACAAACCTCATATGTTCCTGGACCAGGAGTAGCCTCTTTGGAAACTCTAAAACGCTGTGACGCTTTAGCAAATAAGGCTATGGGGCAAGATTTCTGTAAAACAGGACTGTACGTTGCAGGCCCTAAAAGAAAACAGAGGGAAAGATAATGAAGTATTTTAAATTATTGATTTTGGTCACATGGATATTACTCTTAGATTTGTGCTCTTAACATATAAATTTAACATCAAGCAATCTTGGACTCATTTCCTTAAAGGGCTTAAAATCATTCAGTTCAGGTCTTCAAAATGTGATAAGCATAACACAGTGACATCTGTTTATTCAGCAATTAAATATAATACAAAAGAATGCCCCTCCCAAGAAAAGAAATAAAGAAAGAAAGCAGTACTTCCTCAAGATACAGGAAAAGAGATACCCAACCCTTTTATTTCTTAAATATTCATTCATATGTCCAGTGAAGAGGCAGTGACTAAACTGCATTTGGAGATATGAACAAGAGTTTAAAAAGCAGAAAGGTGGTTTAACAGCATTATGGGCAGTCAAAAAAAGAAAGAATTTTGTGAATAGAATCTGACAAGTACAACACAATAGAAAAAAAAAATAGGGAGAGATTATTTTTTCTCTCCATTTACATGTTTAGCAATACTTGTGTCTATTACATGCCAAGTCTTGTATTTCACGTGAGTTAGAGGTCTAATATAGCAAGTATTTCAAGAGGAGACTTACAATGTGGAACATGTAAAAGATTGGTGACGAATGAAACTAAAGTACATTAAAAAGACACTATGTGGGGAGAAAAAATATAACTTTGAGCATAGATTATTAACAATAAACATGAACAGTAAAATAGTAAATATAAAGGTATTAATAAAATACAAAATCAATGCCTCTATCTCCCTAGTAAACACATAATCCAAAACCACCTACACTGAATCATTGTTTCAAAATCTAAAATACTTTAAATTGATAAGATTTATTTAAAACATTTTTAATGCTTTAATTTCATTAACATAGGACATTTCAAAATTTAAAATAAAGATGATATTTGGCTCTAGTTTAATCATTCTAATACCAATTCAATTAATAGGCTAAATAGCCAAGCTATAAAGCCCTTGTGGGAAGCAACTATGGACAATGTTTGTGGCCTCCCAAATTTCAAATGTTCAAATTTTTATCCCCAATGTGGTGGTATCTGGAGATGATGCCTTTAGGGGTAATTAGGCCACAAGGGTGGAGCCCTTTATCTCTCCTTCCCCCCTGCCCTACCCTTTCTCTCTCTCTCTCTCTCTTTTTCACCCTTTCCTTCTCTCCCTCCCACTCTCACTCCCTCTCTCTTTCTCTGTCTCTCTCTCCATCTTTGTGGGAGGATACAGCAAGACATTTATCAGCAAATCAGGAAAAGGATCCTCACTAGGAATCAAACTAGCTAGCACTTTGGGTACCTTAATCTTGAACTTCCCAGACTCCAGAACAGAGAGAAACAAATTACGATTGTTTAAGCACCCAGTCTATGGTATTTTTGTGATAGCAGCCCAAATTGACTAAGACAAATGCTAGTGTGTTTTGATCTACTCAGTGACAAAGAGTTATAGCTAATGCCATCTTACTATAGAACAACAGCATTCATGATTTCGGAATATTATATTTATATTTATAGTACAGGGAAATAATGTACCTATGCATATAATATCTTTACAGATAGACATAAATACATAAACTAAATGATGCAAGGGAAAATGTTCCAGTTACATCCATATCCAGAAAACAACACAAACTATAATCATGAACTGGGTGTATAATTCCACAGTCAACTAATCGAAAATTGCAACTTTAACCATAAAGATTTATAAAGGTTAATGCAACAGGTAAGACTATTATCCAAATACTATTGTAATGGTAAGTTTCATTTTTAATTATGAAGAAATATAGATGATACCCTGCCATTACCATAATGCTACAGCAACTGCTAAATATTTACATTCATAGTTATAACTCATTAAAAAAGAGAAAATATTCAAATGTAGTTGTACTGGATTTCCTTTTATTGGAATTCCTTTGAGGAGCATTAAATGAAGCAAAAAATGCACCTTGCTGCTTTTTAGCACTTAGCCTGTTTTAAGCTGCAGATGTTTAAAAAAGGTTCAATGCTCTTCAGCTTAAAATATTTTTCCAATTACATATGCTATCTACTGCTTATATGATACAGGTCAAAGATTTACATTGCTTCACCAGTTCTGATGCATAGCTGGCTTATGCAGAAACTATCTTCTATTTATTTACCAAAATGCCACATTTTAATCACAGGTCATGGAAGAAGAAAACTGCTCATTCCAAATCGCACACCTTGAATCATGACTACCATATAATGGGAAATTCAAGAGCAGGTGATTCTTATAATTACATGTTTTCCAGCCCTATGCCAACTCACTCTCTATGAAATGTCAACCAATGCTACAGGGCAAAAATGGGTGAGAACAGGAACAATGATTTAAAATAAAAGTCATTTAGGTACGTTAGAGTGGACTCAGAAATAACTACTTCTATAAATAAAGCTGCAAAACCTCAGAGTAAGAAATGGCTGTCTTCATAATGAGCTGAAATTTATAAATCATGTCATCAATTCTTCTTATGAATATTCAGTCCTTTTTTCGTGTGAAGGTAAACAGAAAACTATTGAAAAGCAAATATCCACATCTGAGCGTATCTTTAGAAATTAAAAAGGATCTATGAAATTGTACTTTGAAGTGGACTGCATGCCTTTAAAATGTCATTTAGGTAGTTTAGATATTTACAGAAGACATTTTCTCAAACTGATTTTATTCTTCAGCTCTATAAATAAAATAATAGCCAAGACAAAAGATTAACACACAAGGAAGTCTTATCACCAATGTCAAGGCTACATTTAGGTTTAATGCTTTTCTCCTGCTTCTAACACTCGACTTGATTAAATGGCACTTCAGATTATGACCACGGAACTGCACAGTCTACTGTGATGAGAAAAAAAAAGTCCCAATGTGACGTGAAAAAAGGGTCCCAATAATGCATAAACGTTTAACCAAAATTTCCATGTATGTTTTACCATCCCGTTAACTTCTCTGTCCAAAAACAAAATGTGTATTATATGTTTTAGGAAATAAAAGCTTAAATACTTAAGGATGATATCTTCAAATTAGTATGAAATATCTAGAAATTATTGCCAAAACAGTCCCTAAGCAATGGACTATTTTAATGCACTACAACCTAAGTAGACTGAGAATTACATCTATTGGAGCCTACCTAAATTATCTACCTATTAAAATGTGTGTTCCAAGCATTGATTAAGCTCCAGAGCTGTCACTCTTATAATATACAAATACAAAATCACTTGGATTTGGCCTGACTAAAATACATCTTCAAAGAGCAATGTTTATCTATGTATCTCTAAGTACTTATTTATCAAAATGTGCATCCATGGCCCTATCAAATAAAGTCTTTGGATTACTCCTATAAAATATACTTTCACTCTCTGTTAAAATAAGTACATTGTAGAAATTTGAATGACTTTTACCAGTCTTGTAAATACAGGTATGACACACTTTCTGCATGAATTATAGGAGCCAACTGGAAGGATGACTACCTTTCATCTAATACCACTCTGAGTAGGTAGTATATAAATATGTAACACAAGTGATTTTTATTGATGAGTGAGCAAAGTTATCAAATAATCAATAAAACATAAAAATGTTTTCAAGGTAAATAAAATACCTCATAACTGACCTGACATATTAGCAGCAAATTTTCCTTTCATAAGTGAATTTTGAGTTTTATATCCCATTGCTTATATTTAAATGCCAAAACTATCTAAACAAAAAATTAGAGTAAACTTCAATATATGTCCATAGTCCTCTTAGATCACCATAATTATTTTAACATTCAAGTAGGGCTGAATTAGTAAGACTTACAGCAAATGCCATCTTACTATAAAACAATAGCATTCATGACTTTGGAATAATGTAATCTATATTTTTAATGCAGAGAAATAATGTACATATGCATACATAATATCTTCACAGATAGACTTATATACACAAACTAAATGATGCATGGGGAAATGTACCAGTTACTTCAGTATCCAGAAAATAACACAACTATAATCAGGGACTGCATTGGGTATGTAATTCCACAGTCAACTAATAGAAAATTGCACTTATTTCTATAACTATTATATGTAAAAATCAGGATAATGCTAGATGTCTTTCTAAAACATTACATTTGTAAGTCAAATTATGTAGAGTTCTTTAAAGTATAAATACTAATGGTATTTTGAAAATAATTATAATATTTTATTATTAATCATACCAAAGTCTTTAAGAAGGCTGTAGTAAATGAGCTATGATTTAAAGCAAAACTTTTTTAAATGGCTAATTTTTACCACTTTAATTGTGACTTTTTGCCATTTTTATAACTTGGTGAAAATGGTTAGGCTTCTAAGAGTGTTTGTATTTGAATCTTTCTTTGAATAGGTCTGCAACAATAAAGCTAGACTCAGAGCTTAGAGTTTTCTGAAAGAAGAGCTTACATGATTTATATAGCAACAAGTCAATTAAAGAAAGGTTAGTACTTTCATTTGGGACTTAAATGAATAAATTCTGCAACTTAAAACAAAATTTTATAGATTAAATGAGTGACAGAATGAGGTTTCATGCTGGCTGCACAAATGTTCTGTTGACATTCATCAGAAATTAAACAAAAACTAATAGGTTAACCATTGAATATCTCGGAAAGCTTCTTGTTCATTTTCAGTAAACTTGAATCTATACAAAGATTTAAATCTAAATAAGATTTTTTTCTTTACTTTAATGGTATTTTCTATCCACTCTGTTTCTGTGATCATATGATGTAAAATATGCTCTAACCCTGTTACCACACCTTCATGGAATAATAATAGTAGACTGCTACGAGAATTCAGCAGGATCTTCCCTTGCAAGTGTTCTCAACTATCACTAGTTAATTTTGACCAAGACTAGTAAGAGTGGAATTTGTTTATATTAATGTTTACTTCCAAATAGTTAAGGGTTTCCTCGTTTTTCTCATACCGATGACCCACAAGGCCTATTCATAGCCCTTTTATGGCCTCAGCTGGCCTCTGGCTGAACTGGTTCTATGGCTTAAAATATCAAGACTTAAAAACAAAGAAGACCATATTCAGCACCATATATTTTAAACTAGCCTTTCTCAAAGTGTAGTTCACTAATCACAGGCATCAGAATCACCCAGATTAGTGTTTGAATGCAGATTCCTTGGATTCATGCCAAAATAATAAATCTTATTCTCTGAAATTAGAACCAAGAAAACACAACTTTATAACAAAACCCATTGCTTTAGGTCTCTAAACTACAATAATTTAGTATGGAGTCATTCTCAAATATTATATTTTAACATTAAGTTATTTCTTCCTGAAATAATCTCAAGAATTGTCTTCTAGCTGCCAACCCGTCTGTCCCCCTACACGTTCCCCATGACATCCTAACGCAGGAGCTGGGCATGGAGGCCACAGGGGCATGGAATGTCTAGGAGACAGAACTAACCCTCTCTTGGGAGTACTATTCCAACCTCACTCGCATACCTCACATCACCCTGTATGGCCCCGGAGAATGGCTGGTTAGTCAATGATGGGTAAGATTCCTCAAGGGAGGAACAACCTAAGACAGGCACAGTCACACAGGGGCCATCAGGAGAGAGCTTGGGCTCATCAAAGGTGAAGCAGAGACACTCACCCTTTCTGAGGTTAATCTTTTGCCCCCTGGCTGCCTTGCTTCCCACATATATCTCAGCTTGAGATCCAATGGAATGAGCTCAGCCATCCCCTCTCTTAATGGATGTTTTTATAACAATGACTCCATTCACTGGGATTAAGCGCTGGTGTGTAAAGTCACAATATGTGCTGGAACATAATGGAGACTTTAGGAACAGCCGTAAGGCATGATAATCACAGACCTTGGAAAGAAGAAGTTTTTACTCTTACAATTTTCACTTCCTCATTCTATCCATCAATAAAAGCCATGCGTTGGTCCAATTCAGGGGGCCCAGTCCATAAGGCTGGGGTCCCTTGGCCCTGCTTATAATCTTTTCTTGACTACTGTCGTTCTTAACTTTGTGTCGCCCTTTTCGTTTTCCCACTGCTCGTGCCGTGATGAATGCGACACTCAAGAACTAGTAATCCACAGAATAATCCTTCTTGAATTATGGAAGAGATTATCATTTTCTCTAGAATACATCTGAATCGCTAATGTCTCTGTGCCTGCCTATGGTAAAGCCTCAATCAATGCTGGGTAAGCCGAACTGGGCCAACTCAAGGAAGGAAAAGTCAATTCAGGAGTCCACCAAAATTTACTCCCATGACTTCACACATTTTAACCATTCTTTTCTCATTTAACTTTCTTTTTCAGTAGTTGTCTATGGAACAATGGATACCTTGAATTCAAATTTCTATTTACAATATGAAAAGACATTATTTCACATAAATGTTTATAAATAAGTTCAAAACAATTGCTGCTGAGAGAAAAGAGATTAGTAGAAGAGTGGCATTATTAAGATAGAAAAGAAATTTACTTTTCAATGTATAGCCTTTAACACATTATGATTTCTGTCATGGATATATCACATGATTTCAGTTTTGGGCCACATGTGCAAAACTTATGTCATAATCATGGAGGTTGCAATTTTTACAAGGATATTATCATCTCTATTTCATTATAATTTATTATTTTCCAGAATAAGCCACAAACCTAAATCCAAATTCGAGCCTCCCAGCCATGTACCCTTCATAAATTCTCTAAACCTTAAATTTTAGTTTCCTCCTTTATAAAAATGGGATAAACCCAGAAAAGTTAAGTGAATTCCACAAAGTCACTCAAACAATAAGGACTAAATTATTCAACCACTTTTAATCCTTGTAACATCCTGAGAGAAAAGATGAAAAAATAAATTTAAATTTTATAGGAAACTGAGTTAATAGCTGAGTTGTACTGGCTCCGAGTTTCACAACTCTTTTTACACTTTCACACTGCCTTCTTAATCTTCTTTAGCTTACTCTACCACCTTCCAAAAACATCAAATTTACCAAACAAATATCATGTTAATTAAATGAGAATGTTATGCTTTTTCCTGAATGTGGCATTTCCCTAACAGGTAAATTGGGTCTAGGAGATGGAATAAATTGAGGTTTATATAATAAATTTAGGGCGGGGGGGGGGGGCGGGTTGTTCTTGGATTATTAATTCATTAAAATACCAAAAGTGAATTTAATTTTGGTTTTATGCCTATACTTTTAAATTTATAAGGACATATATGAGGGCTCTCTGGAAAGTATCCAGCCATGTAATAGGAAAAATAGAGGCATTTAAGGCTGGAGATTTTCCCAACAGCCCTCATACATTTAAAAAATATATATGTCACAATCCTAAAAATCAAATTGTCTTCACATCTCCATATTTTCACATGGTTAGTTGTCAAAACAGCCACACACTTCTACTTTCTAAACATGTTATAAAAAACATTTTTTCAAAAAATCTGAAGTTAAATGTTATTGGGTAATGAACACACAAAGTTAAATGCTATCTTCCTAGAAACCAAGTAGCCCTAAGTCCCATCTTTTGGTGAAGGCTGCCTCTCGGTGGCAGAATGCAAAGTGTCCTGTTCTCTGAAGAACAATTTTCTCTCTCACTTTTTTTTTTAAACTGGCAGAAAAGATCTATAAAATATTTTTAAAGACACAGATTTAAATACATTACACTTCTTTCAGGATATTTTTGCTCCATGTTTGGAAAGGTCTTTGGACCCCACGGAAATGTCTCACGTATAACAACAGATGAAATAGTATTTATGCAAGTAACAGAAACCAAGAAAAATAAGATTGTTCAAATGGAATAGTCATGTTTGCAATCTTTTTTGAAAGCTGAATTCATTGTTCACTTTGTACTGAGTGATCTCTCCTGATCAGAAAGACAGTTATTAATAGACAGCATACCTACCACGAAGCAGCTGTTTTCTTCATTTCCTGAAGGAATTACTGAAAAATACCAAGTGTGCCATAATATGATGCCTCCTATTCACTTAAAGAACAATAATACAGGTACATATCCTATTTCATACCCTGAAAGTCAAAAGCAAATATCAAATGGATATCTTTAAAAATCATTGTTTTTTCTCTATTAATGACCATTGCTAATTAAAATGAAACTAGGCCCAAAAGGCCTTCTTAATATAAGACATGTTTAGGAAGGACATTGTGTTTTATAATAAAATTTTTTTGAGATTTGGTGCTTTTAACCATATGATAACTGAAAGATTAGCACTTGTATATTTTTAACTGAACAGAACAAAATCTCTCTCCATCATAAGCATGCCATTTGTTATCTCTCAAAAATAAAGGATTTATTTAAATAAGCAAGACAGTCACAGAAGTGACATTTACCTTCTCTAAAACACAACATGCTACCTTATCAGAAACAGTAAAAACTAATTAAGAGAAGATACCCAGAGGGTAACAGTAAACATTTCAATAACCAATTCAAGCTGCTTTGTTTTGTTTTGTTCAAACTATGGGTATACCAAAAAGCATCACTGAGGAAACCGCATATTCTCTTTTTTAAAAAAATGATTTTAATAAAAGTCAAAACCTTTGACATGAAATATACCAATAAAAACACCAAAGAAAATTATTATAAATGCTGGTTGCTAATTATTGCAATATCACTTCCCCTCTTTTCTTTTTTCTGTTTAACAATGTCCAGGAGTAAAAAAAAAAAAAAAATAGAAACATATTTGGTCTCTGCTTCAGCAAATACTGAAATCTATTTATATGCAAATAAGCTATCCATTATTAGTATGAGAAGAGACTTGTGCATAAAGGGAGAAATAAATTATCACTAGAAACCATTAATGAAATCTATTTCAAAACATAACATTTTACAAGAGCCCTCACTCATGTAATAGTTGTTTAAGCCTGGAGGGGAAATAGTGAGTTCTACACTTAGATGAAACCTGATCCTATATTATTTCCCATTAAAATTTGTATTATAACATGCACTTATCCTTTCCTTAGAAACGACTTGATAATTATAACACCAATGAGTCTTTTTAGAAAACTTTATCATTGAAGTCAGAGTCCTGTGTATTTTCACAGAATTACCAGACGTTTTAGGGGAATTACTATACAATCATAGTTATTCCCTGAAATTTAAGAACATTAGCATAAGTTTTTATACTCTAATAGTAGTAACATAAAAATAAATGAATTTTAAGAAAAACATGAGTCTTTCTGAAATAAGTTGAATCAAGCAACTATAAAATAATTTCATATGCTTTGCCCATTTTCTCTTTGGGTTTCTTGTTTTGTTCTTCTCAAGTTTATTAATTGCATGTTTACAGAGACCAGATTTGGGTCTCTGACAGTTTTAAACATTGCAGATATCTTCTTCCTTCTGTCATCTACTTAACTTTGCCTAGGGTGCCCAAAGTTAAAGTGAAACCATTAGTTTTGATATAATCAAGCTAATATAATTGTTTGATTTATGGCTCACTGAAGTTTTTATTAAGAAGTCTTTCTCCACTTTTTATGTTACAATGATATTCTCTAGTATTTTCTTTTATTACCTTTGTAGTTTTACCTTTTCATTTAGGTCTTTAATCCATCTGGATTTCATCACTGTATGTGGTTTTTGCAATGATCTAACCCTATTTTTCTTTAGTTAGTGTGTTTATTTTCCCAGTACATCCTACTAAAGTTTTCCTTTGCTCATTGATTTATAGTGACATCTTTATGATAAATTGTCTTCATATATGCATGGATCGGTCTCTGAGCTCTTTTCTTTGTTTCATTATCCATTTATCTTACTTTTGTGCCAAAACCACAATATTTTTTTAATATAGTTCTGCAATATGTCTTAATAAATGGTATGGGAATTTCTCATTCCTTTACTCTTCTTTCTTTCAGTTATTCATGTATCTTTATTTTTACACAAATTTTAGTGTGTTTATCAGTTTCTTCAAAAAGTCTAACAAGATTCCTGAGATTATGTTTATATATTAAATAGAAAAAATTGATATCTTTATTATATAAAGTCATCCCATTCAAGAGCCTTGAATTAGCTCTGCATTTATTCAGATGATTATTAGAATTTACAAATTCCATGGAAAACTTTTATCTTCTTAGTTAATTCCTAGAAAATTTATTCCTCTGGGGAGTTGTACTTTTATTATTTTTTATACATGATCATTACTAGTACTATGTTCATCATTCTGACATCTAACAAGTGGGCTGAATCTATTAGTCCTAGCCGTTTCTACATTTTAAACAATTACTTTCCTATAAGATGCTATAATCTAAAATTAAAGGTAGTTTTATCTCTTTTCTTTCAATCCTTCCATTTCTTCTGTGTTGTTAGGTATTCTATGCTTAGGTATCAGTGTGAAGAAGGTATGGTAAGTGTTTAGTGCAAGATTTTTGTTTATAATCTTTTTTTTAATTCATTTTTATTGTTAGACTTTTTGGGGTGACATCTGTTAGCAAGGATTACATAGGCTTCAGGCATACAATTCCACAGTGCATTGTCAACTTGTTGTATAATAAGTTCACCACCTAATGTGATTTCTCTTTCCTGTTTATAATCTTTATCAAGTTAAGGAACTTACCTGTATTGATAGTTTTCCAAGTTTGTGTTTCTTAAGCAAGAACAGGTAAATTTAATTAAGATATTGTTTCTGCAGCTCTTTATTAAAGTACTTTTTAAAACAATATAATACAAGAAAATGAAAACACCTGAGAACACACTGCCAGCAAAACTCTTCTTGTCTCTATCCCTATTGATTTATCTTTGCTCATGAGATGATTAAACAGTTTAAGATGCAACGTTCTTCTGCCCATCACCCTCCACCATCCTTCACGTGAGGTGAGGTATTCCAGTGGGAAGGAAATCAGCTGCTCTACTTACTCAACCTAAAGAAAAGCGCCCTGTTCAACATATCCCTCCCTCTGCCAATCAAGTCAGGGTAGCAAACCAGAACTGCTGTTAAAAGAAAGAAGAGAATAGTACTACTTACGTCAGTGTGTCAAAGAGCACCCGAATAGATACACGGTCTTTTTTAAAACGTATGAACAGACACCAAAGATCACCTGGCAGGTGAGAAGTGCCAGCAGCATAAAAGACAAAGACCAAAATAAATTTTTAAAACTGACCCCAGAGAAAAAAGATATTGTTTAGAAAAAAAGAGCACCTTAAAAATTAAATAAATAATATATTAAAATATATTTAGAATAATATTGCATTTTTTAAGCAAAGAACAATCAGAGAACAAGAAGGTATTCTAAGAGTGCCCAACTGTTGGTATAGAAAATTCAATGAAACAAGACAAAGAGTTAAAGAAGAAAAGAAACCCTTCTACCATATAAAGCAAAAGGACAAAAGAGAGAGAGGCAATATGACCAAAAGGTACAGAGACATTTTTCTAAAACCACCTAGAAGGTCCAAACTCTAGAGTTTCCAGAAAGAGAAAATGCTGAGAGGAAATTATGAAATAAATTCTACATGTCTAGAAATGGACAGAATTACTCAAATATAGAAGGACTCTCAAAATGTAAAGAAACTAAGTACAGCAATTGATAAAGATACTCAGCCATAAATATATCATTATGAAATTATAGATTATTGAGTATAAAAAGAAAATCTTCAAAGTGTTTCCACAGGAAAAAAAGACAAGTCACCTACAAAGGAAATAAATTTCAAAATGCCATCTGATTATATTTGCATCAGTAAAACTAGATATAGAAGACAATGGAGTAAAACAAGGCAACGTAAGGGAAAAATGAAGATACTTTGAAATATAAATTCCTGCCACCACCTCAGTAAAAGGAACCCCCAGGACTAATATACATCAGCCCTCAAGCAAAACCAATGCAAACAAAAAGAGATCAATGAAGCTCCCAAAAGGAGGCCTCCAGGTTAACACAAAACAAACCAAAAAAAAAAGTATGATTGACATTTTGGATAACCAACTGAAGAAAAAGAAAGATAATTTGTATGATTCCACTTACATTAGGTACCTACAGGAGTCAAATTCATAAAGACAGAAAACAGAAACATGGTTGCCAGGAAGGGCCTGGGGGAGTTGTTTAACAGGAAGAGTTTCAAGTTTTCCAAGATGAAAAGAGTCCTGTGGATGAATGGTGGTGGTGATGATAGCCAACAAAGGGAAAGTACTTAATACCACTGAACTGGTTAAGATGGTAAATTTTATGTGATGTGTATTAATAGTTTCTAAAAGATAACTTAAAAGTTCCAGATAGCTGTATAAGAAAATTATGGTCTAATTATGAAGCTAGTTGAAATGCAGCAAAGTTTAAGCAACTACTGGAATGTAGAAGAGAAAATCCAAATGATTTTTATGACAAGAATATGCTATTTTGAGAAGCCTAAAGATCGTGGTATTGGAATGACAGGAAGAAAATTCACCCTTGCATTCCATTTGCTTCATCACTGGGAAATTTCAAGTTTTTCTCCAGTAACTTGAAAGAATGAGATAATAGTCTATTGCTTTTCTCTGAGTTCTTGTACACAACTTGGTTTGTTATCGTGTACATCTGTTATGCGCGCACACACACACACACACACACACACACACACATCTCTGGTTTCTGTTTCTAAACATGTATGTTCTGCAGAGATAGAGACAGAATTTTGAAAATAAAAGAATTATGCTTTAGATCAAAATATGAGTCCTTAAATATATTTGAAATTCACAAAATCATCAGAAGGAATAGGTAAAAATTAAATACATAATTACCTACAGATTGGTTTCTATAGTAAAATATCATTGAAAAGGTAAAATTATGTAAATAAATGAATTAGGCATATATACTGTGTTTTCATATGTATCTCTATATTAATGATGTGCCTATCTTATGGTTCTGTATTAGCTTTACATTTACCCTTTTAAATAGTTGTGTTCCTTAAGAAATCATTGAGAAATTTAAATAAAATGTCTTTTTATATAAGTGTGATCATCTATAACTAATTTTCCAGCATAGGTTCTATTGAGTTTCAGTGAAAAGTGGTGTTTGCCAAATGAATAGGCTAAAGTCAAGCAAAGATAACAATGCTTAATTTACCTTTTACAAGACTTGTGAAAAACTGAAACTCTTGCTTTTCTAAGCCTTGTAGCAATATTCTCTTTTCTGCAGAATAAAAGTTGCACAGAATGTTAGCTGATGTCACACATACAAAGTGTTCTTTGGTCAAATAAATTTGGGGAAAGCTAGATTAAACATGATTAAAACAGGTTTCTCCATTGCAGATCATGACAGCAAATGTGACAATCTAATTCACACATCACACAAAGGATTCATGCAATGTGTGCATTTCCTGTCACACGTGTTTGAACATGAACTCCTCTTTTCCCCCCAACAATGTTCTCATAGAGCTAATGTTTGTGGAATATACTTCGGTAAATTTTAACTTCCTGGATAGCCACCTTACTTCCGCCAATTTCTAGTGTCATTTTCAATGTATTTATTCTGAAACTGCCATTAAAACGTTAGCTATGGAGCTGGTTAAAAAGCACAATGAAAGGAGGGACAAAATTATAATAAAGACTTTTTTTCTACTGTTACTAAAAAATCCAAAGTAAATTATAGTTAAATAGTTCACATTAAGAAGCAATTATATCATCTTTGGTACTGACTATTATAAAACTATGTTCTTCGGTCATCTTTAGCAATGAGTATTATTGTCTAGTCAGACAACAGCATTGTCAGTTTCAGCATGTGTTATCTTTGGGTAACCATAAAGTATGAACCAAAGAATTACATCAATAGTGAATGGTATTCTCTGTAATTGGTCGCAGCTGCAAGAAACTTATTTATTTATATTCCCTTCAAACTCTCTATCCTCTAATCAAAAACAAAACAAGATAAAACTTAAAAGCATAGTAGCTATAGTCTGCCTGAAATTTGTACAATAGAATTATTGCATGGTATGGTAAAAGCAAAAATGGGTAATCAGAGAAATTAGATACTTTGAGGTCAAGAAGTTTATTTATTTATAAATATTAGTTTTAAAAGGCCTTCTATTCCATGAATGACATTTTTCACATCTATTACTTTTTTAAAATTTCATAATAGGCAATAAAAACTCACGCAGGTGGAAATTGTTTGGTTTTAGGTTGAAAAAATCTGTATGTCGCAGTATTTCCAAGCTTTTATTATCTTGATAATTTATTCGCTTCCTCTCTTATACTGGGAGAATAACGCATTCATGATCATCACAAAGAAAATTTCAGGACCTAATCTTGGTGAAAGGCTTATTTGGCCCAGTATAAGTTTGCTCAGTTTAAAATCTGAGCAAACTTCCTGAAACTGCTTCCCAGATCCAAGACAAAAAAAAGAAGAAGAAGAAGAAAAAGTTGATGACAGAAAGGCTTAGTTGGAGTTATACGAACTGTTTGACCCAAATGAACAAGCCTCCCACCAGACCCGATGAAGAGGCCACAGCACTGTTCAACTTCAGAAAATGCCATCCAAAACACAAGCAAGAAAAGGAATAACTCCCTTATCCCTAGAAATGTCTTCTGAGAATTTTCTATCAAGAAATCTGTGTGTGTGTTGTGTGTGTGTGTGTGTGTGTGTGTGTGTGTCAGTGAAAGAGAGATAGAAAGAGAAATCTTGGGGCTAATTGAGGAAAGAGAAAAGAGTATGTAACTTTAGATCTTAAAATCCTTATCTCATTTCTAAGACGTGTGCCCTTAGCTAATTTTTGGCACAAAAGCACATGTTATCAATGTTCAGAGGAAGCTTTGACGGACACTGGTAGACTATGGGTAAGGATATGTGACTTTTGTTAATCTTTCAAAGTTGAAGAATAAAATAGAACTTGTATCACCATAGTTCCTTTTATTCTGATGTTGCTACCTGGACGGGTGATTTAGTTGTAACTTCAAAATTACATTAATTTTGACAACATTATTGAAAAAGAAAGGTGTTGGAAAGGTATTAGATATGTTCTGTGTGATTAATGCTATGCCTCTGCAGACTCGGATATTTTGAGAGAAGCTCTTCTTCCTCCTATACCATCAGGAGCTTTAAGCACTATACAAGGTGGTGAGCCGGCCAGGAACTAGCCTATGGATGGAATATTCAAGCCAGGCTGCCTGCAACCTCATACACCCTCTTACGGAGCATGGTTAGAAGTAATTTAGGTAAAAGGCCACAAGAAAATTACTAAAGGAACCAGACAAGGCTGATAAAATTTGTCACAAGCATCTAGAAATACAGATTTCATAAAATCAATTTATTTTAAAGTGGCTTATGTTTCAGGTATGGTTTGAAAAAGAGACAGTAAGTAAAGCTACCCGTTGAAAACAAAAAAGTTTTGTTTTGTTTTGCTTCTTTTCGAAGTACGCACTGGACTAAAAAAGCTAAGAACTGCATTTCAGTTGTGCTATGAACAATAGTCATTTTTTAGAAGGATGTAGTTCCTTATCCTCTACACCTAGTACTGTGCACAGAGTGGTTACTTTTAAATATTATCAGAGTGAATGAAGGATGAGATCAGATTAAATACGCTCAGTTCCAAGATTGGAGAAAATGTCTGCATTTTGACCATTGTCTAATTTATATAGGTTTCCTCTTATTTATACCACCAAAGAAATCTAAATTGCTAAGCTGCAGAAACTGAAGTTAAAGATTACCATGTCTTATATCTTCTGTTCTAAAGGTACTACTAATTCATTTAGCATCTTGGTGTTACAGGGGATACAAAGAGGAAAAATGATTCAAGTTTCACCTCAAGGAAATCCCAGTAGAGTGGGAAGGGAATTAAAATAAATGCATAAATGCCTATCTCATAAGATAGAATAAGATTAGTACCATTAGTTCTATTGGGCTTTAAAAGAGTGAGAGATCTAATTTGGTTGGCAGAATCAGAAAAGACTTCACAAAAGAAGACATTTGAGATATGTCTTGAAAATGAGGGGAATTTTGTTAAATAGGTATGAGATATTTCTAAGTGAAAGAAACAGCATCATCAAAACCCTTACAATGCAAAGCATAAGGCATGGCTTGAGAATTGAATAGTGTCATTCTATCAGGTGATACAGTAGAAGAATAGAATAAAGGGGAAATGAAGAATAGAGAAGATATAACTGGAATGAAAAGTTCGGGGACCACTACCTAAGTCGAAGCCTTTCCATTTATATAACAGTCTACAGTAAACCATGAAATGTTGTTGAATAATGTGGCCAGAGCTCTGTTTTAGAAGACTACTGAACCATTCTTCTTTATATATATAAAAAATAGGCATGGCTTCTGAGATTATGGTATTCTTAATTTTCTTCCTTTTCTATAACATTATTTCCTATAGAGTAAACTTGATAATTTATCCATACTACCAAGAATATGTAATATTTACTCTTCTAAGTAGTGCAGAATAAGCTATAACAAGAATCAGTCCATAGGTAATTATTGTGTGGTCTTGATATCAAATGGCTTTTTAATTATTGGGGTTGGGGGAGATAAAGAAGAAAAGAGGAATGATAGTATCCACTTATTCATGTATATTAAATCTCCACAAATACTTTTAATTTTATTAAACACTTAAAAAATAGTTCATTTTTAATTTTAATAATAGTTTTGATTATTTGAGCTGATTATTACATTCAGAAAATTAAAACAAATTATAGGTTCAAATGGAAGACTACAGTAAATTTCTTTTTCTTCTCTACCATCTGTTTTTCACATAAAAGAGAAATACAATGCTTTCTAAAGTGCCAATGAGATTTCTATTCTTAATTACGCTGAGTTGATACTTCCATAAATAGTTCCTTATAAAATCACCTATTCAATCAACCTAAAAGGAAGCCACCAATGGTTTAAAAAGAGGTTTATGAAATGTGCTGAAATGTGGTAAAATTTATAAACTTTTATTGACACTTCAAAACTAGGGCCTAACCCAGAACTGCTTTCAGTCAAATTTGTCATCTTTACCTTCTTTTCCAAAGCCTATTGAATAAAATAAGAATAAAATTGTATGGAAAAATGTCCTTAATTAGTCCAATATATCACATTCACTTCTGTAAAAAGCAATTATGGCACATTTAACTTTATTCCACTTTAAATGTATCTATAAAATTATGTGTATACTCTGTATAAAAGAGATTTTGAAAAAACAAAAGATATCTTTTTCTCTTTATTTTTCCTTAGTCTATTATTTCACGAAATCATCTCATATATTCACAAGTCTGTTAAACTATGATACAATTATAAAATATCACAGCTTGATTACACATTTTTAATAAATATATTTACTAAAATTAATATCTTCATAAATAAAATGTCAGAAAAGCTGTTATACTAGTATCTATAGCAAAACACAATGTGTTCTATTAGAATTTAGCCAAACCCTGAATGAATAAAACAGTCTTACATTGATTTATAGGAGACTATAATGCTCAATGAACCTAGATTGTAATCAGTTAAGAAAATTTGAAAGCTCATATTGTATGCGCACATGATTTTATCTTTACAAAATATTTCTGAGTCAATTAAACAGCTGTTAAGAGTAACAAAATGAATGTTCTCAAAATTACATTGCAATTTGATACTTGTTTGAAAATATAAAGAGTTAATCTTAACATCTGGATTTCCAATCTTCTACATAAGATGTAGTATGAGAAGACCATAGTCATTTGAGTTAATTTATCTTCTGGGCTTAAGAACCCCATCTTTTTCCCTAAAAGTTCTTGGATGTTCATTCCAATTGCCCATTTCTATGTAATATTATAACCTTTACATCAAGTTCAATTTTCTTTATACAGATGGTATTTGATAATGATAGATGAAGTGTGGCTGAGTAAAATGTTATGAAATGGACATATTCATGAGAATTATAGACCATACCATTACTTTACCATTAAGCCTTCAATATATTTTGTTACATAGTACACATATAAGACTGTATCAACTTGTATCTTTAGCTTAAAATTAAAGAACACCATAATAAAAGTTTAAAAGCAAAGCTGTATGTATTGACTAAATTGATGATCGTACTTAAATTCATAGATTTTAAAGCTAAAAGTATAAAAAATTATTTGTTCTCAGTTTTACCAATTGAGATTCCCTCTATCATATACTTGCAATGTGATTATCCAACTTAATAGGTGAACTTCTCCAGTAAAGTGTCTCATTGGCAGAAATAGAAGGGATAAAACTTTATCCATAAAGAAAAACACTAAGAAGTAGCTTTATTTCATCCATATAGCACACACTTGTGTCAAGATTTAATAGACAGTGGATAATATTGTGAGATAAGATTATATCCAAAATCTAGTCAGCTAAATCATAAAGTTATCAATGACTAGCAGGAGGATAAAAAGAAAGATTTTAAAGGGCTTAAACAAATTATACTGACAGCACCGTCGCTATCTTTTTAAATTTTCATTTGGCTAGTATGGCAAAGGGCACAGTAGACTCAATCTGTGCACCTCTAAGATATCTCAGAAATTATCACAGTAATGGGGAATACATAAGTTCCAAAAATACAATATTTAATCTTCTGATTACTGCAACTTTTACCGTTATTTTTAAAGGTCTGTTATCCTCTAACTATACTGGATTGCCTCATCTTGAGACACACACATAACTGTATTTGCCAACATGCTCTGAATTCTTGCATATGCCAGTCATTAAACATTTTTGTCAGGAATAATTTTTGTCCAAAAGTAACAGAAAACTCACCTACTGGCTTAATAAACAAATGGGTAATTATTTCTTTCACATAAGAAGAGGTCTAGAGTTAGATGGCTTCTAGTGATGGTTCAGTTGCCTGACAACGACAGAGTAGGTGTGTTATGATTCTATCAGCTGTTCTCGCATGCCGGTAAGATAGTTGCCACAGCCAAGTTCTCACATCTTGTCTCTAATTTCAGCCCTCACTTCTCTCCCCCTCACTCTAGTCATACTGACCTTTTCATGTGGCATATTTCCATGCCAGGGTCTTTGCACTGGCTGCTCCGTTGGAATATTTTTCCCTCAGTCATTCACCCATTCACACCTTCAAGTCTCTCCAATTTCTGCTGTAAAGTGACTTTCAGCAAAGCGCATCCTGATCACTTATTTACTTCCCCACACTCTTCACAGCATTCTCAATGCCATTACATAGTCCTTTCGACCTTCTCAGAGGTTATATTTTATGTCTCCTCAGCAAGCTAGCTCCATGAGATCAAGAGCTTTTGGTCGGCTTTATTCACTGATATGTCTTCTGCACCTAGAACAGTGCCCGTCTCATAATAGAAACACACTCAACAAATACGTATTAAATACATGAATGCATCTATGGTTAAGCCAGAAAAAATGGGGGAAAGATAACATGAACACTCTATCTGCTTTTGTATAAAAAGCAAAACTTTTTACAAAAATATGCCAAAAGACTTCTCCTCAGGTTCCATGGCCAAAACAAGAGTACATAACCAACCCTAGCTGGAAGGAAAGATGGGGAAGGGGTGGGAAATAGGTATGATACATTTAGTCTCCCACTCCTAAATGATATTTCACAATGTCCCTCTTCTCAATCACCCAGTAAATCTTCACTGTCAGCCCATTACAGTACTTTCTAGCTCACAGAAAATTAAAGGAATCGGAGGAGCTTCTGAGATACCCACTTCCCATGTGCCCCACTACCGCCACCTGCACCTTCACCCCATCCTCCCATCTGTTAGCGTAGATCCATACTTAAGGCCAAGAAAATCAAGAGGTGAGAGTCATTGAGGCCATTTTAGAAATTGACTTATCACATCCATGACACGTATGAATATCCTTTGGCTAGTTTTGCTGACCGTAATTTTGGAAACACTATTCTGGGTGGATGTCAAATTTAGTGAGATCAAATTAAGCGACACACATACACACACACACACACACACACACACACAGGTTTCTGCTTATCTTCAGATTTCAAAAATTCTTCTGTACAGCAAATTTTGGGGGAGAAACATATACTTTTTCACTTTTATTATTTTCATTTATCTAATAAACACCTAATGACTGAGTCTTAACCTATAGCTTCTCAAGTAAAATATTTTTAAAATCTAGCAGAGAATGCTACACCCTGTCTATTAGTGACTCAAGGATTTCCTCTAACAATATACCATAACCGCAATCAGAGTGTAACGTATAAAACCCTGAAAGATATTCTACCTGCATTACTGGTACATAGAAGCAACATAATAGTTCAGAGAGGAAATACTGTGCTCATATTGCATGCTCTAGTAGTCTCTTCTATTGTGAGGATTTATCAATATCTGCCCGACAACTGAGTTATCTTTATTTACTCTGACATAAGCCCATTTCCCACAGACATACTACATTTTCTTTTCCCTAGAGGTATAAATTGTCCATTTCCTTAAAAAATAAAGATATGCTTTATATTGCCTTCATTCATTTTCATCTTTATTTGATATGTTTCAAAATATTTGGCTCTCAAGAGTAGACTGGCACTGTACATTATCTAAATTTACCAGTATTTTCTTAAATAAAGAGGTCAGCTAAACCTTTATATTAATTTATATTTACTGGGCTCCCTGAATATGCTGCTGAGTTTATATTCCTAGAAAATGACCCTCTATGAAATATGTGCAAAATCCATCCTATTTTTATGGGTTCCTATCTTTATTTCATGCCATGTTCTTTGATTTTAAATGTTAAAAATTCCTTGGATGCAAGTCTTAGGAAACAGACCCCGGTGAGATACGTTCTAAAGATGTAAAATAAATATTCATGACATCCAGAATGGGATTCTCAAAACAATGAATAACCTTGACTGTGGCATGAGTTAGCTCTTCAAATCTGTGGCTCCTATTCGACAAACCAATATCGCCTGAGTATATTCCTGGTTGTTTCTAATGAGAATGTTTTTTCCTTTCTCTCCGATCTCTTTTCTCTTTTCTCTCTCCCTCTGTTTTATTTCTTTAATATTTTTATCTCCCTCTTTCTCTCCTTCCTCTCTCCATACAAAAGTTATTTCAAATCTTCCCACATCTTGAAGGACATGAACAGATCATTTAATAACATGTTGTGTCTTACTTAGCATATTATATATAATGTTTTGATATTCAAAAATAACTAAATGGACAAAATGCAAGCAAACTGTTCCCTCTTACATTCTTCATATATTGTCCCAATTCCCTGTACCTTTCACAAAATGATTCTGCCTCTTATTTTGAGGAGAAATTAGTGTCTCTTAGGAGGAACTTTCTCATTTCCTGTCGTTCCTCTTATTCCAGAAGCATAAGAGCATCTCCACTAATTCTATTTTCCTCTTTTTAATTTCAGAATAAGAAACTGAGACCGGAACATCAGAAAAAAAAGCTAAAAATATTTTTCAAATCTACATTTCTATGTGCTCATCACATTGCCTCCCTACTCTATTATTCCTTCCTCTTTGGGTAGATGCACTCGTTTTTGCTACAGTAAGCAGCTAGAAAATGATCAAGGCAGCAAGCTATTACTGTTGATTGTAACCCAAACCAATCATTTTTAAGAGCCACTATAAGAATGCAACCCACCACTGAGAGGCCCCTTGACTTTTCCCTAAGCAGTAAAAACACCAGGTGAAAGATATGAGCAAACATGAATTCATAGATATTTCCTTGATTTCCACTGACTACAGCCATATCACATGTAGTATCCATGAAGTTGAAAACTTGGTACTGGTCTTTTGTTTATAGTTAAAGTTCATCTCTTCATGATCTCATCCTCTCATCTTTTCATCATAGCAAAAACTCTCTGAAAACTCCTCCCTGACCTTCCTTCAAAATGAAGTTAATTATATCATAAGCAGCTCTTTTCCTAATTAAGCTTAATCCAAACACAAGTGCACTTCTCTCATTTTATTATCACTAACACTAGGATGAGGTGCTCCAACTGGCAATTAGGTTAATAATCTGCTCTGTGAGATTGATTCTCAAGTGCAATATGGGCTTAACTCAGGTTTGCGGTGACAAGAAAGTAAACACTTTGCAAAAGTAAGTCCCTCTTGAAATATTCTTTATGATATTCAACACCTTCCAGAATTCATACTCTTTATATTTGACACCTTCAAGAAATCGGAAAGTTAACACATTATATATTTACTTGTAAATTAAATATGTATATGAGAATACATGTGCATATTATATATATAATGTATATACATAACACAAAACAATAGATCTCCTTCTGATTAATATTATCAACATTTTACGTACAAGAGACTAAAACCTCCGTTAGCTCAAAAGTATCAAATTTCTAAACGAACGTATGAGGGCTGTCTGGAAAGTATCCAGCCATACAATATGAAAACTAGAGACATTTATAGCCGGATTTTTTCCGGGCGGCCCTCATATTCATGCATTATTAGTGATGAGTTTACCCCGTTTCTGTATAGTGTGTGTTTTCCTTATCACTTTCTTGTAAATATTTAATAGGGATGTAGATAGAAGTCAACAGGTTGATTAAGTTGTGAGGTTAACATCTGTGACTGTATCATTGGTCTTATCGTAGGTCCAATTTATCATATAAAATTAAGAGCAAGATACTTAATTTTCTCTGATGGTTACCTTCAATTAAGAAAATAAAATCTGCATTACAGAGCTGTTGGGAAATGTTGCTTATGAGATAAATGGTAAAAATGTAAATACTTTTAATTAAAATTGTTTTATTTTCATGCATTATTTGAAGATGTCAGCTTTAGTGGCTCCGAATTACTAGCCTTCAGTCCTTTTAATGAGAATCAAAATGGTATACTAAGAGGTGGGGCAGATACTTCAGAAAAGAATTATTTTAATTTATCAAAACATCTTAGTAGGGCATTTGTGCGAGAACAGAGAAACCCTAGACAGTGATCTGTAAGGAAAATGTAAAAATAATGAGAGGCAGAGAGAGACGAAAGAATATATTAGAAAATGAAAGATATTTGGCTCTGGCATTCTAGACAGGAAAAGGATGATGAACCCAATAAAATAAAGAAACACTGAAACTTTAGATGCAAAAACAGGAAAAAGATTTAGCAAGTTGACAGAGAGGACATTGCAAAAGACTTAGGGAAAATGGATATGTAATAATATTTATGTTGAAATTGTTTGCTAATGAAAAAAAGCAAAATACACTGGACAATGAAGAATATTTTATCCAGGCTATTGCATAAAGGACATTATGAATGAGAAATGTGTCAAAGTAAAAAAAGGAGGCCTGAAGTTTTATAAAGGCAGGAAAATGAGGGTCATCCACAGTCTTACAAGTGTCTCAAAAAAGGATAAAGATTGGTCTTACATCAGAGGATGTGAGGACAAGGAAGTTATTTGCCATTAGCCTTTACCTGGAACATAAAAGGGCAGGAGATACATTATTCTCCATCGCTTTCCTAGCGTACAAGGCTCAAAAACAAAAAGGTCAATATTATCATCATTCTCTGAAATAATCCCCACTTTTTACCAGCTATCTTTAATGAAGTCTGCTGTGTATGATACTTTGGGAGATCTAAATGAAAGAGAGTTGAATTCTAATTAATAGAATAGATGGAGGTAAAAATACAGGTAGTGAACATAAAGCAGAGATCAAGGATTGAGAGATAAGAAAAAATTAAAACAAGAAGAGATCAGAAGAAATGTAAGTCATCAAGAATTTTGAAAAATATTGCATGGTTAGTGAGTATAAAGGGCTGTATTTTTCAATGCATGTTTTTAAAAAGGCTGGAGGATTTAGTGATTCTCAGATAGTTAATATTTAGGTAATTCACATAAAACAAGAAAAATCAGACACCCATAAGGAAATATAAAAATATTATGGGTCAGCAAAATGCTTATTTGTTGAAACTTCAAAAACTTGTTTCCTGGAGTTTCAGATAGTCTAAAGATGTTCCTTTATCCATCTAGGTAGTAATTCAGAGAGTTTTGGAAATGCAAGAGATTCTAGGAATTAGGGACATCCGAACTATTGCAAGAGCCTCTTAGCTAGTCAGTCTGTTCCTACTGTTCCTCTTTCCAATCTATTCTCAACACTAGCACAAGTTTCCTCAATTATGAATCTGATGTATCATTTCCTCAATTAATAGCTTCTGATGGTACACCATGTTTGTTCATGATTTAACTCAACGTTCTCATCTTCTGCCACTCTCACCACCAACAAACTCTTCATATGACCTGCAGTCCTGCAAACATGCCAATTATCTTATGCCTTCATGTTCATCTATTGAGCTTCATATATCTAAACAGAAATACTACTCCTAAATCTTTGTTTCCAATATATTCCATTAAAGAACTCATCACAATAGAGTCCTAGCTAATGAAATTTAGATTTCTCTCACCAAACTAAGAATTCAAGGACCAGAACTAAGGTTTTGGTTTTATGTACCCACTCCATACTCTATATGCTTCCCAGAATCTAGCTCTATTCAATAAATGGTTTTTACTGAGTGAATCAAGGTGCTATTAATATCGCCACCCTGACCTCTCCAGGATGAAGTAGAAAGGACATAAGTTTGAAACAGTAGATCGAACTATAGTCTTCAAAGTTTCTTCCAAATGTGTGAGTCAACAATTCTTTTGTTAAGATGTTAGGAATGGAAACAAAAGAGAAGCAGAAAAAAAAAAAAACATAATGCCGAGCATCTAAAGACGGTCGTATTAGAAGAAAAGATATTCTAACCCTGGTCCCTCACTACCTCCGTATATGCAGAGGGTGCCAAAAATATATATACATATTTTAAGAAAGGAAAAAACTGTATTAAAATTGTAATACTCAATATATACCAATAACAAAAGATGAATATAAGTCATGTTTGACTTCTGCAGTTAGAAGAGCTGCTCAAAGTGGGTACCATCAGCGTCCGGACACTTCTGATTATGGCAAAGTGCTGCTTGAGCAACATTGCTCATGCCATTTCAATTTCTCCCTGAGTATCACCAGGGTAGCTGGCTTTCTAGGGCACATCACATCCTTTTAAGGTCCCCCATAGGCAGAATTCAAGGGGTGTTAAGTCAGGAAAGCGTGGGGGAAACTCAAACAAAATTCTCGGATTTCAAATATCACTTCAAACTTGTATTGCGCTCCTCAAACAACTGGGCTTCTGCCATATTCTTTGTCCTATCACGTGATGATGCTAGCATGCATTTGATTAAATCATCTTTTGGGTGAACATCATACTATACATTGCCACTGTCAATTCAACTTCAAAAATTAATACATAGATAACATCTCTTAAAATGTATATAAAATTATCTGGCATCCCTGGTACTTCAATAGGTCAAGTATGTTAGTTTCCTCTTGCCCCTGTAACAGACTACTGCAAACACTGTGCCTTAAAATAATAAAAATTTATTATTTTATAGCTCTGGGGGTCAGAAATCCAAAAATGAGTTTTACTAGGCTGAAATTCAGATATTTGTAAGGCTGCATTCCTTTCTGGAAACTCTAGGGGAGAATCCGTTTTCTTGTGTTTTCTAGCTTCTTCCACGCTCCTTATTTTCTGGTGCCTTTAATCTTCAAGCCAGCAATGGCAGGTGGAGTCTGTCTCACAATGTATCACTTTAACTCTCCTGCTTCTCTCTTTCACATATAAAGGCCCTTGTGATTACATTGGACTCCTTCAAAAAATCTAGGACACTCTCCCAATCTCAAAATCATTGGATTAGCAACCTGTAGCCTTAATTATTCCTCCCAGTACCTCAGAATGCAACCTTATTTGGAAATAAAGCTGTTGCAGATTAGTTAAAATGAGCTCATATTAATCCAATATGACTGGTTTTTTATATTAAAATGAGACACGCATGCAGAGGGAAGATGGCCATGCAACCATGTAGGCAAAGATTGGAGGTATGCATCTACAAGCCAAGGAATGCCAAGGGTTGCCTGCACACACCAGATCCTAGAAGAGATAATGAAAGATTCTCCTCTACAGGTTTCAAAGCGAGCACGGCCCCCTGCCAACACCTTTATGGGAACTTCTTGCCTCCAGAATTGTGGGACAACAAATTTGTATTGTCTCAAGGCATCCAGTTTGTTTTGTTACAGCAGCCATAGCAAACCAATAGATGGTGTGACAAACATACTCACAGATTCTGAGGATTAGGGCAGGGACATCTCTGGGGACCATTATTCTGCCTATGACAGTCAGTGGGGAAATGATAAAAATAGAAGATATTTGCCTTCTAATTAAGAAAGAAAAAAAGATAAATCTCTTTTTTAAAAAATGGAAATGATGGTCTTTTTCTTCTTCTTCTTCTAAATTATATAGTACCGTAAGGCTTTTATCTTTCTCCTTTTTATCTTCCTGCAACTTCTACTAATAATTATGGATCACTTAGCAACAATTTTAAACCACTGCTTTTTTGCTCATTTTATTGCTAAGTGAATTAAGTGCTTACCTATATAGGGCTACTTCAAGTTCAGCTTAGGGAAACACACAATTTAAATTAAAAAATGCAGAACTAACGTATAGCCTAGTCACTATGACAGAACCTAAGTAGGCTGGAAGAAAAAAATCTGTGCCCGCTCAGTGTTTTGAGTTAAAAAAAAAAAAAATAAAGGCAAAAATGTTTTTTAAAAAAGGTAAAAAACGATAAAGAAACTACAGTGTATATTATTCCACTGTATGTATACACCACAGTTTCTTTATCCATTCATCTTTTGATGGACATTTAAGTCGTTTCCATATCTCGGCTACTATGGATAGTCCTGTAATGAACATGAGAGCACTGAACGCTCTTCAAGATTCTGAGTTCCACTTTTTGGATAAATGTCTAAGGAGTGGGATTGCTGAATCATACGGTAGCTCTATTTTTAAATTTTGAAGACCTTCCATATTATCTTCCACCGCAACTGCACCATTTTGCATTGAAATCAACAGTGTGTAAGGGTTCCACTTTCTCCACTTCCTTGCCAACATGCACCTTTTTATTTTTGATAATAGCCAACCTGACAAGCATGAGGGGATACCTACTGTGGTTTCAGTTTTCACTTCCCAATGACCAGTAACAGAGCAACTTTATATACCTGTCTTCTTCGGAGCAATGTCCATTCAAGACCTCAGCACATTTTTAACTGGGTTATTGGTTGTGCTTTGTGTTTTGTTTGTTGGTTGGTTGGGTTGGGTTTGGGGATTTTTGCTGCTATTTTTGTTTGTTTGTTTTGTTTTTTGTTTTGCCATTTTGTTGGACTTCCTTATATATTTTGGAGAATCATCTTTTATCAGATACATGGATTTTCTCCCCGTCATAGATTGCTTTTTCACTACGTTTCCTTTGCAATGCAGAAGTTTTGCATGTGTTAAAGTGAAATTTAAATCTGTAGTAAGAGCAGCTAGAGTCTAACAACACTCTTAGAGGTGGCAGAATTTCTGTCCTTTTTCTTACTTTGAAAGAAATATATATTTCCAAAGATCTTTGAACCCCACAGAAATAAAATGACTTGTCACATTTTTTCATTGTCAGATCTATCTTTCTCCTTCTTAATAGAGTAAAATTAACACATCTGTCTTTTGAGATAAGCACATTCTATGATGTTCCCTAGTGACCAATCTTTGTATGAACATTAGGTTCGGACTGATTCTGCACATACAACTAGTAGCGGATAATGGAAGCGACAGGAAAATGTGAATTGGTACAACTAAATAAATGAGAGCTATTGGCTTAATAGAAAGCCTTTTCCCTATGAAAAGGACCTCATTTGCCTTTAGATGCGCACACTATTAATAAACATGCAGACTTACTTCAATTATGAGGAACATGTAGCTAAAATGCCTCAGGAAAATAAAAATATAGAAAGAAAAATCTTATTTTACAACATCAATGGAAAAGAAAATCAAAGCTATTGCCTCTCTCCTACTTAAACAATATTTTACATTCACTTCAAGACTAAATACTACATAGTTTAAGTATTCCAAATTGAAAACAATGCCCCAAGACAGAACAAAAAATAACAAAAAACAAATTGTCATTCAAGAACTTTACAGTTTCTTGTGAAGTATTTTCTTAGCTATCTTTATTAGATTATAAAAAGATATTATTCTATTAAGCATATGGCTAAAAAGAAGAATAATGCATTCTAGTTTTTGCATAAATATTAAAATATCTATTTTCTTACATATTCAAAGGTTCCTGATTAAATCTTGCTAATATAACCTCAATCTTCACTCTCAGAACTAACTGTAAATATAATAATCACTGTTACGTTTTCAAAAAAAAATAAAGACCAGCATATAGTTATCTATTGAATGTTAGTTACTTGTATAGTATATAGGTGATTAGTTATTAGTGGTAAATTTAAACATACGTTCCTGCAAGGTATCAGATGGGAACTAGACCTGGTGGGGTTATCACTATAGAAGGTCTGCAAATGTCTAAGCAGTGTGTTCTCTCCTGTTCACGTAAACTAGAAAAAAAACTGCTCTAACTCCTGAACCTTGGATTTTTAAAATACCGGAGACTAATTATACAACAGTAGGATAAAATTCCATAAAACAAAAAATTATTTAAATCCAAAAGCAAGGATTTTTAAATAATTTTTTGATTATATTTAAATGTCAGTGCTACACATTTCTATTATACGGTTTACTGGATTTCAGGACAAGATTTATAAGATGGCATGTAGCTGAGGACAAATATAGGACCTCTAGGTAGGTGACCAAATCTCCCAGTTTGACCAAGGCAGTCTTACTTCATTAAAACCTGTAGTGTGAACATCATTAATAGAGACCCTTTCACTTACAAAGACCTCTTACATAAGCAATATTATATGGTCACCCTATCCAAAATAATTATATCAGGAAGGCTAAGCCCAAATGAATTATACCTTCTAAAAATGTTTTAAGTTTTGTTTATAATTTAAAAAGTAAAATGTATATAATTAAGACAGATGCATTATTTACATCTAGTGATTTATTCATTATTAATACACCACCATGGGTAGCAGAACCCTTCGCTCTAAGTTGGTTCCAAGTCCAAGTGGCTTTCTTACCTCAGTGTGGTATATTTTGGGTAACTGAAAAGGGAAAAAATAAGTTGATAATAAAGGGAATATAAATTCAAATGGAAATGCACCTATCTGCTCAGAAACGGAAATTTAAGAAATTCAAGTCTACTGCTTTTGATATATTTATATTATAGAGCAGGATGATGAGACAACTTGAATATTAGATTATGGGAGTATTAAAGTGATTTACGGAGAAATGTAAAGAATGTCAGAGGTGTGAGGAGGTGAAAATGGTTTAAAGTATTTAATTCCAATTGTTTTTTTTTCTCATTTTAACAGGGTGGAGTCTATAACAATAGATCAGTGTTTCTCAGCTTGCTACTGTGAAATAGTGAGCCATAAATACAGTCTAGCCAGACTTTATCAAGGCATTTAATAATGTCTTTCACTGTATCAATGCACCAATTGTGGATAATTTTTATGTGAATATACCTACTTCACATTTGGCTACTCCACGTATCACATTGTGTCTCTCAGAAGAATCGACCCAGATAAAAGTATACCTTCTAAGCAAAGACAGGTTACGCTCAAACTTCAGCCCTCACACTTTGACCACAATTGTTTTTTTAATACTACAGGAATTAATATTTATTTAGACTCATTTGATCTTTACTGAACTCAGCTTCAAAATTCAGTTCAGAGTCTTGTTCCCCTAATACAATCATTTCTGGTGTTCTAGAGATAGGCACTCTCTCTTCCACCTCCAGCCCCATGGACTGAATCCACAACCAGCCCTACCAGAAAAGGGAATTCACTTTGTACGATATTAAGTAAATGATGCTGATTAATTATCAGCATTAATCAGTATGGATATTTCTGTTAACTTTCTTGACATCATTGTATTCAACATTTTTTATCTTTATCTTAGAAGAGATGGTACTAAAGTTACATTTTTTACTGCATCATGGTTAAGATTAAATTCTTAATATGGTCTGCAAGGTCTACATGATTTGGCCCAATCCCACTTTTCTACCCTTATTCTCTACCACCCTTCCCCACACTCCATTTTAGCCATACTTTGTTCTTTGGGTTTTTTTTCAGTTCTTTCAATGTGACATGCTCAGAGTCAGAGAACACAGAGGTGCCTTTGCCCTGGATCACTCTTCAGACCCAACCCCCAAAACAAACTGTACACATACACAGAGTAAACTTTATAGACCTCAACTGGCATTTAGCTGGGCATGGCCATTCCTAAACTGAAGACTAGACCCTCTTTTAATATACTCTCACAGTATCTTTTAGTTTTATTTATAGCACTTACTTTAGTTTGCAATTTAAAATATCTATATAATAGCTGACGATCTCCCCATCCAAATTGTATCTGCCATGTTCAGCATAGTGCCCTAGTACAAAGCAAATAACACCATAAATAATTATTCCTTTGGAGGTTAAAGGACACCAGGTTGAAAGGATAGAGAATATGATTGATGAGAGAATTAGTACCCCAAGGTCATCTAAAGTTTAGGTACTGCAGTTAGGACCAAGGAAACAATTGTTCAAGGAAAGAGTGGAAGTAATTAAAAGTATATGTATGTAAAATGTCGATGATAGGATTTTTATTAATATAGTAAAAAAAAAAAAGTATCTGTTTTGTCTTCCTACTGTTTCTGTTGCTCTCCCTCACAAGAAAAAAAATGGTATGTTGATTGGTATGATGAGCAGAATCTAAACTCCATGGAGTCGCACTAACCAGGGAACAAGGCCACGGCATTGGAAAAGCATCTGGACCTATCTTGCTTTCTCTTTTTGTTCTGTTTGTTTGTTTGTTTTTGCTTCTTAGACATAGTTGTTTCCAGACCAAGGGGTGCCAGATGGTAAGTGGTAAATAATAAATTTAAGCATATTCTTTGTCTTCCATATAGGAAGACTATGCAAGGCCCTGTTGTAGTCTCCAATTTAGTTTTAGTATTGTAAGTGTTGATACTCTTAATATATCAACTTTTGTCCTATATTTGTGTTCAATTGACTAAGCATGGAGAACATAGCTAATGTAATCACATGGCACACAGACCAGGAATTTTTCAGAATGATTCTGAGGACTATACATGATCAATAACAGAGGTCTATTCAATATTATTGTTGAAGTGATATTGCAATTTTGGACTGAATTAACAAAGTAGAATCTAGAAAAAGAATAATAAGGCTATTCAGAACTGCTCAGAACACTCCTGGAGAACTGGCTAATCTTGGCAACTTCACTTTATGTAACATCCTGAGAAAGACAAGACAAGATGGTCTTATTATTCATAATTGTTCACTGTCCTTCCCGTAAGAGACGTCTAGATCCCTGCCCTACGCTGTGTGATGCAGAGTGCATCCCAGGGGGAGGTGTACGTTCTCATACCCCGCCAATGTTAGATCTGAACGTGCGGCTTGCTTTAGATTTTAATGAAAGAGTAAAATATGTGATGAAAATAAGCAAAGATAGATGCAAATTTTACAACTTGCCTCTATAAAAGATTGGCATAACTTAGGGGCTGCTTCTTTATCCTCAGTCCTAAAAGAAAGGCACGTGGAGACCATCAGCAAAGCTACAGCTGACTGACCTATGATGGGAGTGAAAAATAAGCCTTTATCATTGTAACCACTAAGATTATAAAATTATTTGTTACCACAGCAAAGCCGAGAGAAAGGTGTGTCAACCAACTTTAACAATAAAAACTTTGAAACCATTTCATATTAGAAACAGTTGAAGAAACTGGTATCCTTTTGTTAAAGAAAAAAATGTAGAGGGACATTGCAGCACTCTAAATATTTAATGGGTGTCAAATAGAAGAGTGGCGGAACCGTTCTGAGTATGCTTACCAAGCCAAATTAAGACCAATACCTGGAAGGTTTAGGATAACCCATTTAAAGAGAATTTTCTAACTTGCAGAGGTTGTCAACAATGAAACTGGCAATTTGGGGGATGCTTGGAAAGTTTCTGACATTGAGGGGTTCAAATAGCTCAATACATTTAATTTAAAATATTGGATGAGTCAACAGATTATATGGCCACTTTTAAAAACAAAATGCAAAATTTACAACAAAATATAAGTGACAAGTATAGAGCTTTCTCCAAAGACCCATTTTCTATTATATGTTGGTTTTGTTCCCTTCATTCTGTTCTTATGCAATAATTATGAACAAAAATTGGTACGGAGAGGAAGGATTCCTTTTAAATAAGTTATATACCTCCAAAATTAAGTCTAAGACTAGGCGTAGCAGTCAAATATGATAAAGTAATACCATTCACAAAGATTTAAATTAAATATTTAAAATAAAGTAATTAAACTTTAAATTAAAACAGGAAATTACAAATACAAAATTGCCTTTGTTCCAAAATATTATTCAAAAATAAAGAGCCTTACTAATAAGTACACATATTTATAAAATGATCCTCCATTGTCCATATGTAGACTATGACTTCTACTTCATTTATGAGTTTATGGTGATTTATAGGCATTCGGATGACAACTAATAGGAAATTTGATGATTTTTACTTTTTCCACCCACTACAGAATTTGTTTAAAATTTTTAATATTAAAAATCAACCAGCTTTTTAATTAAAAATTAATGAATTACATACATCTTCAGAAGACTATTCACACTTGCTTTTATAAGAAAAGTATCTAACAATTAAGTTTTCTTTTGGTATTTGGTTTCGTCAAATAAATAAGTTCAATGCCATCTTAAATAATTAACATGCTACATTGTGGCTGCCAACATCAGTTTCTTTCTATGTTCTAATTAATTATGTTATATATAATATTAATTATCCTAAGACATAATATTCAATTTCATCTACACTGTAACTTTTTCAATATCTAGTACACAGTCACTTAATAAGTATAAATATTCATTAACTTTCAATAATAAATACAAAGTAACTATAAAAATCAGTGTTTTAACATTCATGTAAGTGGCATAGAAAAAAAAATGATCCAGTAAGATTCCATTTGTTATATAAGGATTCAAACCACTTTATAGGTTGGAAACACATAATAGTTACAAAGTTACCAGCTGGGGATAATTAATAATTTGAAATTAATTTTTATGAGAAAATTTCTAAATAAAATTTAATTCTAAGCAACATATAGCTCATACTACTTTGAGACCATATGCTTCATGAATAGGGGGATGATATGAATCTCGACATTAAGAAATATTTGGCTTCATTATCAGTAATGACAGCCAAATATTTGCTTTATTGATCATTGAGGCTCATTTTCTCATCTCCTTACACTTAACCTGTTTCTCTGACAATTTCAGAATACAAATACATTTATATAGATAGTTGAGCAAAAAGCTAGTAAGACCTCTATTTTTCAATGTTGCTAATGAGACCAATTTTCATATAAAATAAAGAGAGAAAATAAAACAATATGGCATTTTTCATGTATTATCGAGTTTATAATTCTCTGCAGGAGTATCTCTTTTTGACCCCAACCCCCATGTATACTGAGTGGATAATGTAATATTAGTGGTGCTTTTTCTTATCATTTTTTAATAATTGAGGTAAATTTTACATAAGGTAAAAGAAAGAGATCTTAAATGTACAAGTTTATAATTGTGGACAAATGTATATGTCCATGTATCTCATACCCTTTATAAGGAAAAATATTTTTATCAACCCAGAAAAATCCTTTCTCAGCCAAAGAATGCCCTCCATCCAAGTAAACAACATTGCTATTTTTTTTAAACAGAGATTTCACATACATGACACTGTGTATTGTGTTCCTTTATGTCTATTTTCAATTGTTCAGTATAATGTTTTTGAGACTTATTTAGGTCATATGTATCAGTATTCCATTACTATTGTTGAGTAGTATTCAATGGATGTATATATTAACATGTATTTGTCAATTCTATTGATACCTTAAGTTGTTGACTGCTATGAATAAAGCTTCTGTAAATACTAAAAAAAAAAAAATCAGTGTTTTAAAGTATGAAAAATATCTATGACATTTGAAATCTAAAAATATTCACCATGAGCAACTGTAATACATTTTTGGGCACTCATAAGAAAATTGTCTTTCAGCTTCAAGTTTAGAAGCTCAGTGATTTTATTAACTAAAAGGCAAATGAAACTCAGCTGCTGATTATTTGAGAAAGCTTTATAGTGCTTACTTTGTTAGTAATTATGTTTGTCTTTTCTCTCTGTTAAAATGTTGACTAAATACCAGGGACAATGCATTGTTTTAATCAGTTTTTTCCATTTTATACCTATAATAAACCCACAGAGGAATGCAATAAATAAATCAGAGAAGGTTTAACTTGATTTTCCTTTCTTCTAGTTAAATTTATTTAAAGTTTTATCATTTATCCTCAATGATTGTCATTTGTTTGGTTGGAAAGAATTTTAAAAGATCCTAAATATCTCTGATACTCTGGTTTCTCTTCAAATTGTATCTTTTGCTTTCTATTAAATATCTCAGACAAACATGATTGCATGTTTTAATAATAAACTGTAGCTTCTATTTAAATTTTATATTACCATAATAGCTATACATAATTACAAAAAGAAGGAAATAAATCTTACATAATTTATGTTCCCATGTAGTTTCTTATTCATATTTAATATTCGTAAAAAGGCAATTTTGAAAGCAGTTTTCCCTAAAATTAGTTATCTCTTTTGTCTTCAATATTAGCAAATAGCTTTACCTAATGAGCATTTGAATAATGTTTTAATCATTTTTCCATATTATGATATATCCACAAAGGAGTTTAATTTGTCTTTTTCCTAGAAAATTGTCATGTTAGAGAAAACAAAAGTGATTGAAACTCAACAGAAGTTAAGAAAGAATCAGTGAGAAGAAGGGAAAATCAGGAATAACGAAGATAAAACATTGAGGCAACTCGATTCCGGGTTCATACAAATGACTTGTGAAGCCAAAGACACTTTTAAAGACACAATGCAAAGAGGCTTAAAATGGATGGGTGTAGACAGTGAGCCTTCCACTTTGCAAAACAGAACACGCCAGAGTTAACCTGATGGAGAATGAGAGCCAGGTGGAGCAGATTAAATTGCCCCAGCATTCCCCACAATGGCCAGTCTCAGTCATTCGATAGCCAGCTGAATCCCAGACACGTGAGCAAGCCTAGCCAAGATCAGTCGAGCCTCCTTGTCAACCTCTAGCTGTCCCTGAAGCAATTTTAGGGTAGTTCGTCACATAGTAAATTTAAAAATATAATACCAGGTGGTTTGTAATTATTAAGTACAAATTTTGGGTATTCTGAAGCATAACCGATACCTTAACTAGAATAAAACAGACCTCACATAACACTTAAACACTAAGGGAGCCTATCCCACAAAATAAATGACTAAGAAAATAATCTTACTTTCAAATATACTTTTTTTAAAGTGTACATTCTTATATTGTTAAACATTTGATCACATCTATTTATATATGTATTCAAAATTCTGAGAGACAGTATGATCTAGTTGAAAAGCATGCATGGTCTTTGGTTACAAACAGGTTTGAATTCCAATCCTGTCTCTGCTGTTTGTTACTATTTGTTTCTTATTAGCAATTTATTTATTACTCCACAAAATTAATATTAAAGATTGAATAAAATGTTAAAGGTAACCAATTAATTCATTAAGCCTTTCATTAGTTTATTCATTCAACAAATATTTATTGCCATCTACCACATGCCAGGTGCCACTTCAGGTGCTGAGGATATGGCAGTGAGCAAACTACAAAGGAGCTGCCCTCAGGGAGTTGGCTTTCTAAGAGTAGCAGGCTGATATTAACAGTAAATAAATACGTATTCAACTTTGGAAAAGTGTTGAATGTTGGCATCATTTCTGGTACTTGTGACCATGGATGTTACCATCAGATCCTGTCCGCATCAGAACTATAATAAAATCATAGCATGCTGTATCAATGTCAGGCCTATCAGGAGTGACTGAAATCACAGGGGTTTAACAGGGTAAGTTGAATAAAGAGTTATTAGCTATGATAAAAGAGTAAGCCTAGGATACAAGAAAACCCTGTATCATGCCTCGGGTCTAAGGGAACGTTCCCAAGGAAGGACAAACATGGAAAGGAGGCAGGCACTCTTTCCTAAGGGTGGGTTTCAAACCATTTTGGGCAAGGTGTAATGCAGCCTACTGGATAACAAAGAAGAATGCTGATTTTCCCAGCCCAGCGCTGGTCTGTAGTTGGTGGACAAGCAGGAAGCATACTTCTGAAGTACAGGAGGGACCACAGGAAGTACAGGTGGGACACAGGTGCAATAGTCAGGCATGTGAGCATGTAGAGGGAATGGGGGTTCTGATGCAGCAGAGGGCCTGGAGCACACAGTGTCTGTGAGGTGAGCCCCTGCCAAGCTGTGGTGCAAACTAACTGGTTACATGAAGTATAGGGGTCATAGGAGCCTTTTTCTCAAATAAATAAATAAAAATGCAAAAGTAATCGGCAGTCTATAATTAAGAGTGTTGGCTCACTACTAGTGAGGAACCCAGCTCCTTCCCACATTTCTTTTCTACCATACCTCAAAGTCACATGGAGGTCCAAGGAGAAAAATGGCTACTAGAACCAGGGGGTTGGGGAAAAAGGCATCATCTATCACTACTTTAAGCATTCTTTTCACATGTGCCACGCAATGATACCCAAACAGCCAATGGTTATACCTAGCTGGAAGGGACTACTAGGCTTATAGTAGAGTTCTATTATCTGGATACATTACTGGTCCCAATAGAATTAGATTCTAAGGAATATAGAAATGTAACTAGTACATCCTATCTACCATCTTTACATAATAGAAGGGATTGGTAAATAGAAAACGATGTAAAGCATGTAACAGAGAAAGAATGGAAGAATTATTGGGAATAACAAAAAGAGATGACATAAATATGGTCCTTGGAGAATAGCACTTCAATGCAAAGTTAAATTGACTAAAAGATAAAGGTAAAGAGAATAGGATTAAAAACAAAAGGCAATCATTTATTTATCTGCCCATAGTATATGGCGTACTATTATACACTAGGTTACTGAGTATACAATGGCACAGTCCCTGCCTTCATAAAATGCATGTTCTAGTGAATATTATGAAAGTAATAAAATCACAATGACTCTAAATAGTTGGTGGGAGGACCAGACTCAGAATAAAATGGCCCTCGATGTTTGTATTATCCACAACAAAGCAAAATAAAGTCTCACTAAAACTTTGTGGAAGAAAGAGTCTTTAAAACTGCTAATGAGCACTATCTGATGAATGAATTAGGATTGATTATTATCTTCTAAGAAATGCAAAATGTCACTGATGTTTTCAATGTTTGGAATGTTGGGTTTATTTGTTTTTAAGAAAAATAAGGATTTTCATTATACATACACATATTGTGTATGTGTTTTCATACAGATACTTATAAATATGTTTCTGTATGTATACATACGACTTATTTGCCATGAGCATTGTTAAATTAACACTATGTGTAGGACTAATATCCCATTTTACAGATGAGAAAATTTAGTAACAATTTATTAGTCAATAACCTGCCCATAGCCACCTGACTAATAAGTGGCAGAACTGAGATTTAATTCTGGGAGTTTGATTCCAAACTCTGTTCTCTTATCCAATTCATTATTCTTCTTCTCCATTGTTTATTCATTCAGTACCCCTAGCCTTATCTTCGACACTCATTAATCATAATTATGATTCCATTAAATTTTCTTTAACCCCAGCAACTATAAAGGGGCTGCTCTCTAAACAAAATATTACAGGGTGATGAATGGATTTGAGAGGGGAGTAAAAAGGACGAAGTTGAGATCCACCATGTGTGTGGAGGAAGTGGCATTTAATACATTACTGGAATGATGACTGGAATTTCAATAGGAAACGTGGACAGAAGGACATTCTCTATAGGGAAGAAGAGCACTTCTAAAAGCATTAAAGTCATTAGTGTCTACTATTTTCATCCACTTAAATAGATAAACCAAACAGAGAATTTTATCTCTGAAATGTCTCCAAAAATAATAAATGTTCTTTATTATTGCTGTTGTTTTGTTTTGTTTTGTTTTTCAGTATATTGAGATTTGGAAAGGCAAAACTGTAAAACTTAAAAAAAAACAAAACACTGAAGTGCATGCCAAAACTCCTAGAATTTTGTGCTGGTTCTTCTGTTTATTAATTTTAGGAATCATAAGAGAATGATGTCAACCTATGCTGCCCATTTCACAAGTTTATTTTGAGAATTACAAGGGTTGGTTTTTCTTTCGGCATTTTGAAAATTATTAATTGCTATACAAATATAAGGGTAAGTCATTAGACTTAATTACCATCATTACACATGAGCCCAGTAAATAAAGGTTAGAGGATAATCACACTGCACTTCACACTGAAAAATTGATCCAGGAATAACTCCACAGAAATGCAGAAATAGATGTTCCCATTTAGCTAAAGGCGAAGAACTGTTGACCCTTCAGTTTATGGTTAAGTTGTAACAACCACCTATATGAGTCTGTCAGTTTTTTGCCGTCAATTTTTAGCAAAAATTATACCACAAAATAGTCCCTTTGTTAAAGATGAAATAAAAGGTGCTATTCAGATTCTACTTTAAAAAACTGAGCCAAGGGAAAATTTTATTTTGTCTCCCAGGCAGCACAAAATTGAGTCAAAAATTCCAATTCCTTCACACGAACGGGACCTCCCAATCGGATCTGTGCTGTGAAGGAGGTGAGGCAGTGTCCTGGTCCCATGCAGGACGGTACCGGCCACGTTGCTGTGCCAGATGCTATTACCTCCAGGAGCCAGAGGAGGGACTGTCAAAGCGGTGAGCAGCCTCCAATCTCTTACTTTCTTTTCGCATTTAAGTGCTGCCCCTTGATTGGTTTTACAGTCAAATGTAAAAATCTGTTAACCCTATCTTTTTGTTCACTAAAAAGATATAATCAGTTAATTTCTCTACCTTTCATTATTTTAGACTTAATACTATGACACTAATACTTCTTTAACTAGGATAAAAATGATCTCTCTTCAGTTGTTATTCATAGCGGATTAACCATTTGCCTCTATTTCTCATATTATAATGCCTCTGGTTGGAGTATCAGCCTAAGATATCACATTATTATCTATCAATTTTCTGCTTTCAGAAGCTATCAGCCAAAGATGAGGACTGTATATTCTATCTATTCCTTATTTGTAAAATTAAAATTTAATTGCATAAAAATAAGTCAAACTTGGTCGAATAGGTCCATAATTTGGGTAATTTTTCCATGTGTCAGAAATGCCATTTTTACTAAAGGACTGCCTGATACTTTTTCTGAACTAAATTTTCTTGATTCAGTTTTACATTGCCTGTGCCAATTACATATGATAATAACTTAAAGAATGATGTTTATCTTGCTATAGCAATGTTGTGATAGGTATGTAAGGAAAAAATTAGTAGAAAAATTAAGACACCATGATATATTGCCAATAAAGTTCTCATTCATCATCTCTGATCATACCTATTTTTGTTCCAAATACAGTAACTATGGATAGTTTAAGTTACTTTTATATTGAATCAATAGGAATATAGCAGAATCTTAACTCTGGAACATCTTGCCTTATTATTCAGTGATTCATGTTATTTAATATTAGTATGATATAAAAACGAAAAATAATAGGAAAAATATATATTTCTAGTTCAAATAATTTGGACTTACATAATCAATTGCATTGATTAAAGAGGATACACAATGAGTTAAATAATCTATGAATGAATCCTTGTTAGTTGCTTTATAGATGTACTTATTTAACAACACTTCCTAGAGTAAAAAAATTGAATTATTTTACTTCCTATTACATTGTTTATATCTATATTGATATCTAGATACACACACATACACACACATACACACATATATATAATTTTTTCCCAGAAAGTCTATAGTAGGGGAGAAAGGCCATTATACTAAATATTAGGAAACCTAAATTTTAGTTTTGGCTCTTTCTCTCATAAGCTATGTAATGGTTTGAATATCCCTTAACCCCTGGGCTTTTGCATTCCTGATCTGTAAGTAGAAATTGGGTCAGATGATATATACAGTCCTGTCTACCTTAAAAATTCTACAACTCCATGAAATATAAAAATATGTCCAAAGCCTTTTTTCTGCATAAATAAAATTCATAAGTCATCCCTTTTTCTTTCTTTCACTTTTATCAAAGATGACTAAAGCTGATAAAAACATTTTGTTCAATTCTTCCTCATGACAAGGCATTCCATCAACTCTAACCTATTAATAGATGCCTATCAAATACAATATGTGACTTCACAGTTCACCAGTTACATTCTTAACTATCATAAAGTGTTCATGAATGAAAATTTTATTATAGTTTATTCCACACTATCGCTGTTTTATAACTTCATCCCAATAATATATATGGGCCTTAGCAAGAGTGTCCTATAACATGTGAACCAATTTTATAAATATTTCTAGTAACACATTTGAAGGAATGCATATAGCCAACTTTTCTATCAATAGTTAATTAGAAGACTATTTTACAAACATGATTATTAACACTTTTCCCCTAGAAGCTTATAGTTTTTTTATTCTGCACCCCAGAAAACAATTGAGATAGCTCAATGATGGCATTTACAATATTAATCTTAATAAACAGCAAAGGGAGATACACAAGATAGGAAAATTGTGCTCTTCGTTATGTCATTTCATACAATCAGTTACAAGAGCTACTAAAACATAAGATAACATTATGACAGAGAATGTTATTTTTCAAAACCATAAAAAGCATTGCTAAACAGGGGAAATGAATAAAAAGTCTTATGTGAATTACATCTATAAATTCTGAAAAAATTACTCTAATTCGATCTTCCTGTATTGCTTCAAAAGAATAATCATCTATAAAAATGTTTCTTAATGAACTCTGCATGAGATGCTTTCAAAGTTTCCAATCAAAGATAAAAGAAAATGTTTTGTATGTGAAAAAATAGACATACTACAGTTATTATTTGCTGTAACCTGCCTAGATAACAAAAAATATATTTTTAAATACTTGCATCATAATTTTACTAGTATTTAAAGTAGCTTATAATTATGCTACATTACACAATATTTTTTTCAGTGCAAGTTTTCTTTTTAATTAATGGAAATTAGTTAAAAACGCTTAGCATATATTTGAAAATTGTTCCTCTACAAATACATACTACATTAAATAGAAGGAATTATGAAAGGCCACTTGTTTATTATAACACAAATTTAATTCATCAGAGCATTATGATCTGTCTATTCATCGGGTTTTTGATGACAGGGTTTCTTTTAAAGTGTTCAACCACATTAGTCTTAACATAAAAAAATGATTTTAAGTCATTGTATAAGTTTTTCCAAGCATTTCCTATTTCAAGTTATATTATAATTTGTAATAAATATAATTTTACATAGGTTTGTGTTCCTACATATGAAGAAGTTGATGACTGGAATAGGAATGGATCTCTTTTGAAAAAGTTTGTCTTCAGATGTTATGATGGTTATAACAGAAAGATAAATGTGAAAGAGAAAATTGGAGAAGGGTAAAAGAAAAATATGCATATCAGGGTTTAAAAATATAAAACACAAGAACAAAACAAAAACAACCACAAAAAAGTATTTTTCCTTACCTGGCACCAGACTTCTCTTAGGAACAGAACTAATTTAGACTAGAAAGAAACTTTGATTATCACCTTCTTGCTAAATTAATTCCTAAGTATTTTTAATGCTATTGTAAATGATATTGTTTTCTCAATTTCTTTTTTTTTTTTTTGGATAGTTCTTTACGTTTAATTTCTTAGAGTTTTCAGTGCTTCTAAGTTCATAACACATCCTAGACTATTTACCTTCTTCCAATATAGTCATTGTTGTAAAAAAAAGAAAATAGTTACAAACATGATGAACGTTAAGAGATAAGAAGGGATGTCAGGATAACATTTTTTTTTAAAGTGAAATATTTTCCTTTATCATTTCAATTTATTTTATATAATGAGATTTCTAAATTTTTCAGAGGTTCTTATTTTAGAACATAAAAAACATGAGTTTTTGTCTCATTGTTGCTTTCAGCTTAGTGTTCCACAAATGAGTGAAATCATATGGTTCTTGGTTTTGTCTGTCTGGCTTATATCACTCTGCATGATGGTCTCAAGGTCCATCCATGTTGTCATAAATGGCAGTATTTCATCTTTTCTTAGATCTGACTAATAGTCCATTGTGTATATGTACCACAACTTCTTTAACTAGTTGTCACTCAAAGGACCCTTTGGCTGTTTCTATGATTTGGCCACTGTGGATAGTGTTGCAATGAAGATTGGGGTGCCTATATCTTTGCAAACTAAGGTTTTCAAATTTGGGGGTAGATACCCAGAAGCAGGATTGCTGGGTCATATGGTAACTCTATTCTTAATTTTTTGAGAGCAACGAAGAAACAAAAACTCCTGGACACAATCAATAGTTTGGTGGTTAGTGGTTATCTGAGGGTATGGAAGGAGGCGGATGGGGAGAAATGGACAGGGACACAAATATACGGTGATACAAAGAGAACTATGGGTGATGAACACAACACATAGAAGATATATTATAGAATTGTACACCTGGAACCCATGTAATTTTTACTAACCAATGTCATCCCAATAAATTTAGCAACAACAACAACAAAAAAACATTGCCAACTGTATTAGTTTCCTATTGCTGCTGTAAGAAATATCCACAAATTTGGTGGCTTAAACAACACAAATTTATTACCTTACGGCTCTTTAGGTCAGAAGTCCAGATGGCTTGGCTTGTTTCTCTGCCTCTGTCTCACAAGGCCAAAATAAAAGTGTCTGCAGGACTGCTTTCCTTACTGGAGACTCTAGAGGAGAATCCATTTTACAAAACATTTAGCCTTTTTCCAGAACTCAGTTCCACACAGAGGTAGGAGGCCTCATTTCTTCGCTGGCTGGTAGTAGGAGTCATTCTCAGCTGCTTGAGGCTGAATGCATTGTTTTGCTCAAGACCCCCTTCCTCCATCTTCAGTGCCAGCAAGGAAAAGTAAAATCCATCTTGCTTTTTAACTCTCCTCTTCCTCTTTCTTTTTTTTTTTCTTAATTATTAAATTTATTGGGGTGACACTGGTTAGCAAAAATTACATAGGCTCCAGGTGTACAAGGGTATCTTGTGTTATTCCAGTGGGCCCAACTTAATCACCTGGACCCTTAAAAGTCAAAACAGAAAGGCACAAGAGTCAGTGAAAGATGCAGCAGAAGAAAGAGGAAGAGGTGATGGAAAAAGAACTCTTCCTCTTTCTTTTGCATCTTCCACTGACTTCTGCCTTCCTGTTCTGATTTTTAAGGGCCCATGTGATTAGATTGGGCCCACTGGAATAATACAAGATTGTTTCCCTAATTTAATGTCACTTGATTAGCAATTGTCAATTCCATTGAAAAATCCCTTTACCATGTAACATTAACATAAACTCACAGGCTCTGGAGATTAAAACATAGGCATTTTGGAGGGGTGAGGGTAGGGAATGGAATGCAATGGTTTTCTACAAAACCTATGATTTATGACAGTTAGTTATTCAGCATTCATAATATTCTAAATATAGTAGTTACTCATTTCTATAAAACTTTTGCATACTCTAAGTAATCCTAAAGTGCAGTTTATGTTCCTATTCAGAAAAAGCAAAGCAACCTTTGAAGGTGTATTTTCATTATTTCTTACTGACATAAGTTCGCTTCAGGAGGTATTTAATAAAACTTTAAGATTGAGGCATGAGAACTGCCCTGAAAAGGTGCGATGAGATGGAAATCTGTCTTTCTGAACTTTTGCCTACCCTAAAAAGAAATTCACAGTATAGTTCAAATATATAGCAATTGTTAGATCTCTGAAAGCATGTACCCTCCAATGAACTTAATTTAATCTTTTCAAAATAACTTGACTGGAAAACACAGTTCAGGAGGCTATACTGAACAATGAATTACATTTATAGTGAAATAAAATGGCTGAGTACAACTATTATCTCTACTTCATACACTACACTGATGTTATGATTTTATGTAACGTCATTTATCTGCCTAGTACTGAATGCAATTTTAAAGTTGTCAAAGTCAAAAATATTTTAGAATACAAATAATCTCTATAAAATATAGTTTATATCATATTAAAGTTTCAAGCTGACAGTTTCTCTTCCAAATCTTTTACAAATACAGTAATCTTATTTTTCCTTATTATATTCAATTAAGAAAGATCAGGCAAACTTCAATACTTCTACTATTATCGGAATACAAATCACATAAGTAGAATGTTGCAAAATTATCAAGATAGTAATCATATAAAAACTATTTTTGCAAGGTTACCTCACTACCCAGCAGCCTTTTTTTCATGTATGCAAATATACATATTTTGATGCACCTTATAAATAATGGTGTGAATTTCATTTTTTGTAAGTAGACATGTATATGAAATATACAACTTTATCAATACTGAATTTTAAAAATAAAACCAGGGAGTTCCCTAGTGGTGTAGTGGCTTAAGGCTTTGGCGCTAGTGCTGTCAATGCTGTAGCCTGGGTTCGATTCCCATCCAGGGAACTACCCACATACTACAAACAAACAAACAAACAAAAAAAAGATTTATAAACAATGTCTTCCACTATAGTCATTATATATATAAAAATAAAACCAAATTCATATCACACATCAAATTTCTAGAAAGAAGATTACTTTGCTAATTTTGTCAAATGTATGTAACACAAAATTCAACTAGTCTAGAGACATTGTAGTAAGAATGAATAAATAGTTCTTAATACTATCACAGTGAGTAGAGATATGATATCAACTCTATAAAACTGACAGTTACTGAACAGCTGGAAATGTATCCTAAAAAATAGTGACAATGAATTTAGTGACTATCAAGTTTAAGATGCAAAATTTTAGAAAAGTGTGTGTGTGTGTGTATGTGTGTGTGTGTGTGTGTGTGTGTGTGTGTACATATATACACGCACTTTTGTGGACAGGAAACGTTCCTGAGAGACTGAGAATAGATAAGATTGAAAAAAAAACTCAGTCCAGGACACGCGCTGAAGAAGCAAGCAGCACGCAGGGCAGAGCTCAGGGAGAACCGGCAGGGTCATTATCGGAGATATAATTAGGCACCACCACTTCTCTCTCCACAAAAGCCATGTAAGTCCCTGCCCTGTGTTGGGCCAGGGGTAGGAGTGAATAGGTGGTGAGAATAGAGAGAATAAGTGGAAAACCTTGGACAGACAACCAGCAGAGTCTCAGATGGCTAGTACATGAAAAACACAGTACGTGAGATGTCTTTCCTTCTTGCTGGAAATAGTTCAGAGAGCAAGTCCTCACTGAAGCAGCTCCTTCCCCTGGCCCAGGTGGCCTAGATGAGCACGTACACACTAGATTCTAATAATTGTGTGACCATGTGTCTGGGGTTTCCCAGGACTTTGGTCTATGCCTGTAGGTTTGCTGTCCTATTGAATTTATCATTTATCTTGAAAATAGCAGCCAAATTTGAATGATACCTTATATAAATGCTCCATCTAGCAAGAAATCTCAATTACAAAGATTAAGTACAAAAATCAAGTGCTGACAAACATGTGAGGAAAGTCAACTCAACTAAAATCGTATTTTTTTAAAAACTCATAACCAAAGAAAAAAGTGAAAAGATCATTTAGAATCATACTTTAAAATCAGAATATTTAATTGTCTTAAGAGAGATAATCTAACACATGAAACACTAGAAAATGTAAGCCAAATAAAGACATCTATGAAAAACACAAACAGAAATAAAAGTAACCTCTCAGATTATAGAGCAAAAATATAAATACATGGCTTAAAATGCAGAATGAAAGCTTTTGCATATGTGTGAGCTGGAAAATGGGCAAAATTATACTCCAAGAACTTAAAACAAATATGCAAAGAGAAGATACTGAAAGAAAAAGTGACCTAGATACTAGAATTTTCAACAATAGAAAGGAAGGGAGGGAGGGAGGGAGGAAGGAAGGAGAGAAAGAGAAAATATAAAGAAAGTTGGGGAGGTAATATGAGAAGAAATAATTGCTGTGAATTTCTGAGAATGAGAGGAAGGCATATGAACTCAAACTGAGAGGATGCAGCTAGGTCCAGGCAGAACAAATAAAACAATCATACAAGCAAACAAATAAAACCCTCATATTTTTTCAAATTAATAAAAATGAGGGGCAAAGAAAAATTTCTGGATAATTACAGCAAAAGAAAAGAAGTCAACATTGACAGAAGAACGCCCAATACCAGCATGATATACAAGGTCCTTAAGGAACATGAAAGATAGAGATCTTAAAACAGGTAGAAAAGACAGATTACTTAAATAAAATGACAGTTTGAGGACTGAATTGTCAAGAGAGACAATAAAAATTTGAAGTCATTGGAATGACTCTTTAAAGAGCCAAGAGAAATTAAATATCAAATGGAATGATACAGCCAGCAAAACTGTATTATAAGAATAAGGATAAAAATAAGACATTTTAATATTTTTAAAATTAATTTGTTCAAAATTAAGCTCCTGATAATCTCTCCAAAATCATTACCACTTACATTCATCTCCATCTCAGGTAATGGCAAATCTCCCTGGATAGTTGTTTGGACCTAGCCCTTTAAGTAATCTTTGGCTTCTCCCTTGTCTCACAATCTACATCTGAACCATTGGCATACCTTACCAGCTCTGCCTTCAAAAAAATACCTAGACTGTGACACATCTCCTTACCCACCACACCCTCAACACTCTGTTCCAGACCACCACCATCCCTCACAGACATGGCAGTAGTCTATTAATTGTTTTTACTCTTGCTCCTCTCCAGACTACAAAGTGCAGAGTGAACCTGCTAGAACAGGTGAGATCAATTGTTGATTTAAAACCCTCTAACAGCCTTCTATCTCACTGTGAGGCATGATATACAAGCCATGTATCATCTGGATATACATCTCTGGGCACATCTACTCATATCCAAATGATTACTTCTGCTATAGACTTACTTCTAACAATTTTCTTGCTGTATCTTGAACTTCCCAGGCCCTCTTGAAGGATCTGTTCCTTTTGTCTGCGATGATTTTTCATTAGATAACTTCATATTCTCTCAGTTCTTTCTGGTGTTCTTTCTGGTCTTGATTCAGAAGTCACTTTCCCAGTAAGGCCCTCCTGGACTACACCATCTAAAGTCTCATATCACATTTTTCTGCTCCATTTTTTTCTGCCATACAATGTAATATACTATATATTTCATGTTTTATCTTGCTCATTGCCTGTCTCCTTCCTAGAATTTTAGCTCCATGAAGCAGCAAGGCTGTGTATATTTCTTTACGCCCAGCATACCCTATGTAATGATTTGAATAAGTGAATCAATGAGAGCTTTATCTCCAGAAGTCTGTCACCAACAGAATTTCTGAAAGATATACTTCAAGAAGAAGGACAATGACCCTATAAAGAATGTTGAGATGTAAGAAGGAAATAAAGAAAATAATACATACAGTTGAATCCAAACTGCAGTTTATTACATAAGACAGTTTATAAGGTTAAAAAAGTAAACAAAGCAAAAACATTGTTCAGGAGAGCAAAGATCTTAACAAAATACAAACTTTATTAAGTGTACATGTAGCAACACCAGGGGTACTTACTAAAAATTCAAAAATAGAGTATATAGATTCCAAACCAGTAAAGAAAACATGAAAAAGGGGTAGGGGTAGATAATGTTGGAAAGTCCCTGAATCATTTCAAAAAAAGACAAGAAAATACATATGGAAAAGTAGAAAACAACAGAAAATAGAAATTTTGTGACCTAGTTACCAAAACAAAATCAATCTATTTCCCGAGTATGTTAGCAGACAAAGGGACCACTTAAAAACATGTGGTCAGAGAAAAGTTGAAAAGTAGAAGGATGAAGAATGGTATCAGACAAAGTCTAACCCAAAAGGGGTGGGGGACCTTATATAATAGCTAAAAGAATAAATGGAGACAAAGAGAGGCATTATAACATGTTAAAAAGTTCAGTTCAACAGAAGGCTATAATTCATAGTCACCTAATAGTATTGATCCAAAAATTACTAAGTAAAAATTAAACAGACCTTGAGGTATAATTGTAAAATACATCATCATACTGGGAGCTTTTGACATGCCACTCAATGTAATATTAATACATTAAGCAAGATATTATACAAGACATAAAATATTCAATAAGTTTAATCTAGCTGATATCTATAGATCATTACATCTAACTATTGGCAAAAATACATTGTTTTCAAATGTAAATGGAACATTCATAAAAATACTATTAGGCTATAAATCAAATTTTAAGAGATTTCAGAAAAGTTGGCAGTAGGTAGGTCATACTTCTTGATGACAAAATTTAAAACTTAATTAATAATCAATTACCAAAACATTTTTTTAAACAAGCTGCAAGCATTTGGAAAATTTAAACCCAATTTTAAAAAACTTATAGGTCAAAGAATATACGATAATATACATGAGGATATACCCATATTTAGAACTGAAAATAATGATGAAAACAAAGTAACTAAAGAGAAGTAGCATAAATAAATAAATAAAGTTGTTTCAATTTTAAATATTGAAATTGTTTGTCTAATAATAGACAAATAATTGATAAAAACAAACTCCCCCAATTTTTTTTGTGTGAGGCCAGAAAGGAACAAACAAATCTAATAAAAAAGACTGACAAAGAAAACCTATGAATGGAATGCTAAACTTACTCATAAATACATGTGCAACAGTCTTTGAGATAATATTGCAGGTCTAATTGTGGAAAGCAAAACGACAAAACTTCTATAAAAAATACTTAGGAACTTTAGATAAGTAAATAGACAAGAGACATAGAAAGGCACTTTACAAGAGATATCCAGATGGCCAAAAAAATATTAAAAAGTATTAAACTTTATTAGTCATGAGAGGTAAGTAAATTAAAGCCTCAATGAAAAATACTCCTAAACCAGAATGGCTAAATTGAAAAAGACTGACAATACCAAGTGTTGGTGAGACTGGAACAACTGCTAACTCGCATACATTACTTGATGAAAACAAATCACTACATCCACTTGAGAACAACTGTTGGCCAAGATCTATTAAAACTGAATATCCACAGACCCTAAAGCTCATAAATTCTATTCCTATGTATATAATTAAGAGAAATGTAAATTTATGTGCACTGAAACAAAATCACTATAAGAATATTCTCTGAAACAGTATTCATAAAAGCACTAAACTGAAAAAAAAAGCACAAACTTCTATCAGTTATTATATGGATAAAGAAATTATGATACACTCTTTTAGAATGAACTAATTATTGCCAAACTATTGCAATTACAGATTATAAATCATAAATTACAAGATTGAGTGAAAGAAGCCAGACACAAAAGAGTACACATCATATATTACTCAATTTATACATAAATTGACAACAGTAAAAATAAACCAATGGTGACAGAAGCCAGAACAGCGGTTCCTTTGGGACAGTGGTAGTTACTTGAACTGAGTTAAAGGAAGGCTTGAGAATGCTTGTAATGTTCTATCTCTTCATCTGATAATGGTTACATGGGTAGTTCACTTTATAAAGATTAATTAAGATACAAACTAATAATCTGTGTACTTTTGTACAATAAAATTTAACGTAATAATATTTTCTTCTTATTTTAAAAACTATATGTTGTGGAGGTTGCTAATCATAATTAGTACATAAAGTCACAGTCTTCACTGTCTTATGGAAATATAAATTTGATATTTCTGTTATTGCTTCGTGATAAATTTATAATAATAAAAGTTACATATGTGATTCCTCAAATGCAAAGAGATAAATACATTGAACCTATGTTGGTATAATTTACATATAGCTTTATGTGTAAAAAGAAGAAGGCTTTTTGAAATGTATTTTCAATATCCTAACATTGAAAATTCCACATTTCATCACATTTCCTTAAAATGCAAATCACTGTGTAGTGAAGAATAAACTGCACATATAATCTCAAGTTCGGACAATAAAACCTTCTAACATAGAATAATGTTTTAAGAGACTATAATGTATTCAGGTAACCAATGCTGACTCTACAAAGTATGCTACAAAAAATCAATTTTTATCACTTGAAATCTATTGCAATTAGAGAGCAATGCCAAGTCACTGACACACTAATGGGTTTCAAAATATTTCAAAAAGAACAAAGAAACTGCTAAGTGTTTTAATTGAAATTCAGTTCTAATAAGTATAACAAATTGCATACTCTGAGCTTTCTGTTAAGCTACCATATAAAACTATTATACAAGGCAGTGTTGAGTTTTAATAAATTTGCAGCACTGTCTAGATACAATTTATATAACAATTATCCTACACTAAACTGTTCTAAAACTTTATTATATTTTCTAATATAAAGGGAGTTGCTTTTCTGTGTCCTAACTGTTTGAATTCAATTTTAGACCAATAGTGTAGCACTTCCAAAGAGAAGCTACTCTACAAAATTAGACATGGCTTACTTGAAAAGAAGATTGTATCTAAAACATACTTTTCATGTATTCAACTCCAACACTCTCCTACATGAAAATAATTAAACTTAAATTAGAAACTAGGTTTTCTAATTCCTGAGATGTTAGTTAACAGTTGCAAAATCATAATTTTACCACAAATTTATAATAATTACATATAAAAATGTAAAACCACTTCAAGAATATCACCATCATCAGTTTTCTTATCATCCCTATCCCTTAACTTTGCCTTCTTAATATTTAGTTAATGACAGTTCATCCTTTTATTCTCCTAAATCTATTATTATATTTCCTGGGCTTAGAAGAAACATCCACCTCCCCGACAAATACACACATTTCTACACTTTGCTATCTTTCAACTAGGCCAAAAAAATATTTTTTCTTCCCTTCCCAGTTTTCCTTCCTTCCTTCCTATAGCTCTCCTCTACCCTTAATGCTAATACCACATCATTCTCAACAAAACCTTCCATGTTGGAGTGGTATTTCAAGGATTACCAATTTATACTTCATCTCATTATACAATGCCACAACCACAAAATGTTTGAGATAAGCTTTCCTCTACATATTACCTCTCTATATAAATATCTATATATGTCTAGTTATTCTTTACAGCTTACCTCCCATCTCAGTAAATAAAGTGCATTTTCTGCCTTTAAGTTACCTCTTTACTTCAGACTTTGTTTCTATTACCCATTACATTATAAAATACTGTGCACCAGTTCTTTCCTACCCTCCCTTGCCTATGCACTCTCCTTCTCAAATGAAGCTTTTCCCATAATTCCCACGATTCTTTAGTTTTTCAAAAAGTAAATAACTGAGAAAAGTAGTAATCTTTAGGCTATTAGTATAATTTTACCTATAACATATGCTTATTAATAAATATAATCATCCTCAATTTATGTATAAGAAGTTATTTAAAATACCCCCAAAAAACAAAAATTACTTGAAATACAAAACTAATGAAGTTAACTAATTTTCAATAATAAAATTGGCATCATTTTTACTAAAGATATAGAATCAACAAATCCCCAAAATTGATCTGATCGATTTCTGTCTATGCTCAGAATTATCTTGCATTTTAGCAACCCAGAAGCACTTCTGGAAGCTATAGAAAAACAAAAACAAAAACAAAATACATATTTATCGCAACAAGTTAACAGTACTCAGCAAAAGGGATGAACTGCATTCTTATAAACTCTGTATCATTGCTGACGCTATATTACAAGCCACTGAGAAAATAGGATAATTAGTTTTCACACTACACTGATTTTTATATCAAAGGCATTGCTTACATTTATTGAAAAAGTAAACAAAACTACGTTCATGAGCTATGTTTAATTAACTTCTAAGGTAAATTATATTTGTTTCTTAAAATAATTTCCTATGAAAAGGAGATGCAGAAATCACAATGTTCTTTTCACGAGAAATGATCTATACTTTCTATGTAAAATCTCAGTACCGGTTACGTTCAGCCTACAAATGTGTTATATGCTAAGCATTGGTGAGTCTACCATTCATTTAAATATTTGGTATTAATAAAAATTAAGTTTTGAACTTGTATTGTTTTTCTTCATTTAAAACTCTTAAAATTTTTACTTACTATAAAGCAGTGTATGTTTATATAGAGAAAGCAATTAAAAACTGAAAACAAAACAAAACCTTTAACAAACCCAAGGTTGTTACCTATTATTTTCTCCGTGAGGCCTCTGATAATATTATTTGAAATTGACTCACTACCCACTCTGAACTCTCAATCCTCCTTTTCTCTTATTTTTCTCCATAGCATTTATAACTACCTGGTCTTCATTCTTTTTGCTTCCCCTTCCTCCCTCCCTCCCTCCCTTCCTTCTCTTTCTTCTGTCAATCTATTGACCTGTATCTTCATTCATTTATTAAATCCCTTATACCTGAAGTTAAGTTCTATGAAACAATGTATACTTTGTTCACTTGTTTCACAAGTCCTTGGAACAGTGTTTAATACATAAGAAGTTCTCAGTGCACATCTGTTAATTGATTAATCAAATGAATCCTATCTTGTTATGAGGTACATATATATATATATATATATATATATATGTATATATACATATATATATGTAATTTTAAAATATTCTATACATATGTATATACATATATACATATATATATGTAATTTTAAAATATTCTATAGTACTCTATTCAGCTGACATGTCAGAATTAACTAAACTCCATTTTTCTTTCATTTAGGACATTTTATACTTTTCATTATTAGTGTTCTTTGATGAATATCCTTGATCCTTAAATTTTGGTCATACCATTAATTATTTCCTTAGGGTAATCCCAGAGGAGAATTCTGGTGTTAAATGCCATATATACTTGAAATATTCTGCAGGCCTGACCTTGAGAATTGCTGATAACAATTTATACTTCCACTATGATGTATGAGAGTCTCCAATTTTCTACATTCTCAGTATTTTCATTTGTTTTCTTTTGTAAGTTGGCTGAGTATTTCTCTCCTCTAAATGTCCAAAAATAGGTCAATATAAGAGATAAAGTAGTGTTTAAGTATTTTTCCACTTAATAATTTTACTTTGCTAAGTTGAATCAATAAAAAATTATTTATGCATCCATGAATTAAAATTTAGTGCAATAAGAGTTGATTGCCTTACAATGTGATACACCTCATTTAATATCTTCATCAAATGATTCTAGTGTGTTTTTATTAGTTACACAACATTAATGGTACATAGTATATTGACTGCAAATATGCTATCTGCCTCTTTAATTTAGACTAATGAAGATGGGTTTTTATTCTTAGTAAATATATATAAAAAAATAATTCATTTATGAATAAAACAAAACTTCTACATTGTTAATAAAGTTCTAAAATAATCTGAAATAAATACAAGGCTGTAAAATGTTGAGTAATTGAATGAATGCCCTATAAGTTTGTAAGTCTCATTAAATGTTGTTCATATATCAACCAAAATCATAACTCATATCACTTATCAGCCTCACTTCTTAATATTGTTACCTACAAATATAAGATATCCAGTAGTCAATTTTACTTTGCCAATTACTCCAATTACAGGTAAAAAGACAACAATATACATATTTTAAGTTCTAAAAAGCAAAGCACTCAATTCTTCTTGGTAATATCATATCTCAAGTAACAAATATGCATATCATGCTCTATAAATTGATTCAAACAATCTTAGAGTTTCATTTATAGATGTATGTTTATTTAAACATGATAACACAAAATAATTTTATCTGACTCTTAAAGAATTAGACATATACCCCAAGAAGATCTTTCCCGTTGGTATTAAGGTAAAACAAAATTAGCAATACTTAAATGACAAACAATAGAGTTAATAAACAAAATTTTTCCTCACTTTTATTTATAAGAACATATGATACGAAGATATGAATGGGTATCATTCATAGGATAAACAATGGCACAAAGCATATAACCAACAGAACTAATATCACTGTATCTTCTGATTCTATAACAAAGATTTTTTTTAAATATCAAAAGACTTAACATATTAGTTGTCCCCAGTAAAAGTTAGATAGTATCAAGAATTATAAACACAAATGGGTTATTCTCATTTTAAAGTAAAAAACTACATTAGTACATATATATTTTTTTAATCAAAAATTCTTCATCTTATTGAACAAAAAAAAAACCCTAACCTAAGTAATACTCAATAAAAAATAAAGAATCCATTTAAAGAGTTTTATACATGTAAAAATCACACCCAAATATCTTTTCCTTGACTGGATCAATGTAACAAAGTTAAGACAAATGGAAGTTAATCTTCAATTACCAAATGAAGCAGAGACATTAATTGAATTGGCCCCAGTCACCTATTAAAGCTATGTTAGATACAAATTTTGGATTGCATGCTTAAGACAGCAGTTTCAAATTAAAATAATGGACAATTTTATAATTACTACAATATCTGCACATGTCAGAGGAAATCAAATTTCACACATCATGGCGTCACGTGATAGCTTCAGAAACCCATATTTTTTCTGATGTGCTGATTATAGAGGAATGTAGGATTTCTACAATCATTTCTTTGAAGTATAGGCTACTTTAAGATGTAGAATGACAAAAGATGGATTATTGTTTTAACCAATGTGATAAATTCTTTTCATTTAGCAAGCCGGCTAGGCTACTCTACAGTACCATAGTGACTTTGACAGTCACTATGTCTTTGACTTTTAAAAAATAATTGTATTCATAATCAAGATATTTCCCTCTTAAAAATTCTTTCAAAAGCTAGTGTTGGTTTGACAAGAAGACATCATCTCACATTATAAAATTTTATACTTGTGAGATGCTTCAGAGGCTCTGAAAATGACTTTAAAATACTGTCTTATTAATCTTGAGTATTTTCATAAGAGCCAAGTAGATGGCAAATATTATCTTAACTTTGTAAAATAGAGACAAATGGAACTATTGGTGAATTTATTTGCCCTAGGTTAAATACTGAAGTAATGAAAAGTCACAATGCCAATCCTGGCACCTACTAAAACTCTTACTATTTTTTCTCTCTGCTTTCACGGTCCTCTTCATAAAATCATTTTTTATGAAGAGGAGCATAAAGGCAGAGAGAAAAAAGTCTTCAGACAATATGTAATCTACTACAGGGAACTCTGAAATGGATATTTATTTTTTATTTGATTATTTGTGCTTGGTGATGGTGACAGTAACATTATGAAAAACTCAAAGAATTAATTTTCCTGTACCACTTCTGATTGACCACATGTTGAGTGTGGTCAGGAACACTAAAGCTGTTTAAATTCTATTTCATAACAAAATCACAACATAACAAAATCAACAATGGTACAATAACTCAAGAGAAGAAAAATAAAGTAAAAAAATTAAACTTTCACTAAAAATGAACCTTTAAGTTGGCAATAGACTTGATTCTTGAAAAACAAAGAAAAACAAAGCAAGCCCCTATGGAACTCAGGTTCTCCAAGAATTCTTACGTGCTTGACAGGTTGTATTCTTTTTCTCTGGTTTGTCATTAAAAAGTCTTGAAAGGGTTTCTCCATTTTGTTTCTTTTTTTTTTTTTTTTTTGCTTCTTCAAATTCTTACAAAGATTCATTACAACCGTTTGGTTGTTTAGTGGCAATACATTTGTAAATTAATGTTGAAAACTAATATGATGTATATTTTGTAAAATAACTAATGGTCCAAATCATTATAAAGTACCCTTCTCCTCTAACAACTTGAGCACATTAAGAATTTGGGGGTTTTTACTAATAGGAGATCACTTTATTAGCTTAAGAAAATTGGTTAAAAATAAAAATCTAAAATCTTTCACTGACTAAATGAGATTTTTTTTGTCCTGCACACTTAAAAGAGGCTTGGTAAATGTTAGGGTATGTTTACAGTAGTGTATTTTAATATAAAAGCCTTAGTTTCCTACTTGTCCCCTCCATAACTTGAAAAAGATAGTCTACACTTACCTGGTTCATCAGTCATTTTGCCCAGGCACCGAGGAGTTGTGCTAAAAAAGGAGCCATGTTTTATTTTAGCCACACAACCAGGAGGCAACAGGTATCTATGTTGAACTTGAGATATTTCATATGATTTTTGAACATCATAGCTGCCTGGTCCTGGAACATTCTGAAAAATATTTCAATGGATGATCATAAATACATCTTATATAGAAAATACCTAAGAAAATATAGCAAAGATGTTCACCATAAACAATGTTGTATGTAGAAAAATATGAAAGTTGTATTTAATCAGTAAAAATAGAAATTTTAAAAAGTATTTCTAAACCTACATGCCTAATAAAAGTATAAATTCACTGGGTAATATTTGAGGTAAAATAAATAGAATTATGAAATTTAGGTCCATATTCCTAAAACAAAATTTCCTTCATAATATAAAACAATCTCATTTTTAAATTTTGTAATGAAAATCAAATTTCATACAGGGATAAGAACAATGATTATTATTTTCATAAGCAGCAAAACTATTCCTGCTTTACTCTCCTATGTGAGCATACTTTACTTTTCTACAAATGAGACTGTTTATTTCATTTTTAATAGATTCCAATTAAGTTAAAAGGCCTCTCTCCTTTCATCATTTTTGGTTCTTTATATGCTCTTCAGTTACATTAACATTTTTAATCAACATTAACCACATGTATATTAATAACTCCAATAATAATTCTAAATCAAATTAAATATATCATAAATTTGTTGCACAATTAATTTCTGTAAACCATTAGCTAATTATCTCTATGAAAACTTTTTAAAACTCATTTCCTCAAATTATTTTAAAACATAACATGTATCATATATCTTCATCTGTATTATATATAAAGACCAAAGTTATAAACTTTTCATTCTTTTCTGATAGCCAGGAGACTACTATCGCTACAGGTATAGACTCCAGCATTAGATCTTAATTTCCAAATATCTGCTCCTTACTTGCTGTGGGACCCTAGGAAAACCACTTAACCCCTATGATCCTCAGTTTCCTCATGTTTAAGTGGAGAAAGTGATAGTATTTATATAATATATTTTGCCACATATAATGCACAACTTTTTGTCCAAATTTGTAAGGAAAAAATAAAGATGTGCATTATACATAGATAGTACTAACTCCACATCTATACAAATGTTTTTAATTCTTTTACTTATGCTTATGAGTTAAAAGTGTAACTCTAGAAATAACGACAACATCTGTATGCAAAATAATATCCTGAAATACTTTATAATACAAAAAACAACTACCTGTGCTCACTTTGGCAACACATATACTTAAAAGCAAGTACCTAAATATAAACAAATAAAAGTTTGAATTAAAAAATTAAAATAAAAGATCTTTTCCCTGAAAGTTGTGGCCAAAAAGTGGGTGCACATTGTATATGGAGGCACATTATATGCCGTCTGACCATTAAGTTAATGAACTTGCCACCATGCACTTACATTGGCAGCACTGTACAAACAACCTGGTAAGGTTTCATAACCTTGGTATACCTGTGTCTCACAGCTGTGTTTGTATCGATGTGTGGTGGTGTCTTGCTGAGAAACATTCATTATTGTTATTGCATGTTTTTGTGTGCTGTCACGAGAATGTCGGAGCTTTAATTAGAGTAATGAACAAACATTAAATTTCTTGTTAAACTTGGCAAGAGTGGAAGTGAAATCAGGGATATGTTAGTCCAAGTTTATGGGGATAATGCCATGAAGAAAACAGCCATGTACAAATGGATAACAAGTATTTTTGAGGAAAGAGAAAGTGTCACTGAAGAGAGGTTAGGGAGGCCAGCATTAAGCAGAACTGATGAAAACATTGCAAAAATTCATTGAGTTGTGCGTCAAAATTGTCGACTGACTGTGAGAAGCATATTTATGCTTCTCTGAAAATTTATTCCCTGCTTGTGCCATTTATTGATGTTTCTGGGCTCTTCTCACTCATCTTCAATTCTTATTTTATTTGACCAAGAGAGTAATATTTCAAGTAAATTTCCTAGGCTAATGACTAGTAAAAAACACTGAAACCTTGTCTAGCAGCAATGACTTAAACAATACTTATATACAGCATCATTTCAGGAAAAAATAGTAATTATGGATAAGATCACCAAATCTCCACTGGTGATTCCTTATGCATCACAGAAAATAGGGAAGGCACATGATAAGTGGATATAATAGACATTTCTCCAATCTTTATTAAGCTCAGTATTTAAATTGTTACTGTAATTGCGAAATACCACTTTGCAGCAGAATCTGACTCCCAGCACAAAAGCTAAAAATGCCTGATTCTCATTTTCCTGGTTTAATTTTTTAGCTAGGACATGAATCTAGGTCATAGGCTTACATGCCAGCCTTTGAATCATCGCCAGTTATTCAAAGAAACACAGAGCATTAAAAATTTCATTTTAGTGAGGGGACGGGCACTGCTAGCAGGTATGTCCATTTCCCAGAGGCAACAGTGGGAGGAATCACTGAAAGAAGCCATTAAGGAAAATGTCATAAAGTGTCTGATGAAAGGATACAAACTCTCACTAAAAGGACAAGCTCACAGCAATATACAACACGTCTATTCGAATAGCTATGTGTATATTCATAGACCACACTGGAGTTAAAATTCTAGGCAATTAAACCAGAATGACTTGTTTTAATTATAAAATAACTATTTTTCCATTTCTGTCTGTAGTGATACATGAGATCATACAATTAATTTCATGAACTCACCCTAGAAAAAGTGCTGCATACTTCATTGCTGAATACCACTACGGTCACCTTCAAAGTACTTCCCTTGGGCACTATGCACTGACGCCAGCGCCTAGTCCACCTTCAAAGCAGTTTTGGAACTCTTTTCCTGGAATGGCCATCAGAGCTTTCCTTGTACCCAAAATCTGACAATTAAGTTCACAAAGTTGCCACCGTGCACATATGTTAGCAACATTGTACAACTTGGTGAGGTGTCATTTGCACAGTGTTGCCAACGTAAGTGTGCGGTGACAAGTTCGTGAACTTAATTGTCAGATTTTGGATACAAGGAAAGCTCAGATGGCCATTCCAGGAAGGGTTCCAGAATTGCTTTGCAGGGTGGACTAGGCGCTGGCATCAGTGCACAGCGCCCAAGGGAAGTACTTTGAAGGTGACCGTAGTACAATGAGGTATGTAGCACTTTTTCTAGGGTAGGAAATTAATTGTCTGACCTTGTGTGTGTGTGTGTGTTTGTGTGTGTGTGTGTGTGTAAAATGCTAAGTGACATAATTAGTAAAAATAACTCACTGGGCTAAAATAAACTTTAATTTTATTTTGAGGGTACTTGTTCTAGCTGTTATTTCATACCTAAGTATATTCTAGTCTAAAATTTTATTTTAAAATCCCAAATATATAACTATCAAAAAGTTACTTAGAACTTCTTTTCTGATGAAGCTTGTCTCATTAGTGAACTAACTTAAGATTTCAATGAAACTTTCAATCAAAGCTTTAAATCAGTGTTTAATCAAATATATATGCTGAAAAAAATGTATAGACCATAAATGTAGTTAAGTGTGATTAAAGCAGTTTACAAGTACGCTTATCTGAGTTGCTTAATTTGGGCTTTATAGAGAAGAAAGACATTTCAGGTGATAATCAAATTATCTTTGTTTTGCAAATTGCAAATTATAATTACAAACATATTCCCCTTACCACGTTTCAGCATTCCAAATATTCATCATTCTAAACATATGCCTCTTTAAATATATGACTTAGAAAAGAGTGTTATTTTAGAAAGAAAAATATTTTAATATAGATATGACAATGTTAGTTGTGATAGGTAAAAATAGAAAAGATTGGTTTTAATTTCCATATTCTCTTGACAAAGTCAAAAAGATCCTTTATCCTAATGCTGTTCTATGAAAGACACCAGAATTGTCAGTTACACCATGATTCAAGGCTCAGTAAAGGAAATTACAGCTGATAGCTGAAATCATGTACACAATAAAGACACTGATTCTTACTAGTTTCTCCAATGTAACACCATACAATTCACACTTGAATCACAAATTTCCAGTTCTTTGCTGGACATTTCTACTTCATTATGTTCAGGTAGACTTAAAATAAAACTCATTATCTTCCTTTCCCCAACTACCCAACTCCTTATTCTTCCTGACCTGCCCACAGTAATTCCTTATTTAGCCGGGACCGGAAATGGAAAGCTGGCTTTCACTTTGCTTCACCTCTCTCTTCCATTTCTAAAAATCATCAGTTACCCATGGTACTGTCTCTCACCTTACCCCTGTCTTTCCTTTAGTACAAAAACAATCCTGGCACAGGCTCTAAAATACTCTTTGACAACTATACTAACCGCCTCTTTAACCTTTAGAGCTTCCAGCCTCAAACAATCAGCATATCAATAGCAAATAAGTTATAGTACTAAAACATGACAGAAATCTGCTGGAAATGTTCATTGATTCCCAAGTGCCTATGCAGAAAAAAATTCAGAAAATTCTCCTTGAATGCAAAGCCTTTTCAAATTTGAAGGCAAATATTCAATTGTAAAACCCGATTCAAGTGGAAACTCTTCCATGAATCATCCCTATTCACCTAGCTAAAAGTGATACCCTTCACTTTGTAAGGCTTCTTTATTTATTGTTTGCATAAACACATAAACATATAACTAGCACATTAAATAAATATATCATATTTATTTGAATATTTCTTTCTTTGTCAAAATAAAAGCATAAGACAGATAAAGCCATCTGATAAGAAGGACGGCAAGGCTTCCTCTGATAAGGTTCTATTTACCCTACATATTTGCAGATTAATTTTCATTTTATTCTTTCAAATTAAAGAACACTGATGGTAGGAATCCTGGAGTACAGGGACTCCACAATAACACTGGGTATTTAGGCCCTTTCGTGCTTTCTGTGGTACCAGACTTAGATGGTGACCCTCCTCATGTTCTCAAGATATTGATCAGAGTTCCTGCCATAACATTGTCATTTCAGAAATGAAGGAAAAAGTCAAAAGGTAAAAATTGTGTTTAACAGCAAAAACATCCTTCTCTGAGGAATTTTTTAGAAGCCCAATCCAGTAATGTTTGCTTTGGTTAAGACATAAGCAAACATCACTGGATTAGGTAAGATTGTCTCAAATAACCACTTTATAGCGACCTATAAGGAAACCTGAAAAAGCAGTTGTTTTACCTGGGCATGTTCTTTTTCTAAATAAAATTAGGCTCAGAGAGTAAGAAAGAAAAGAGAATAAATATGGCGTAGGCAACTAGAAATCTCAGTCTTAATAGCTTTCTACCTTTGAGGGGATAGAACTAGAATTCTAAAATATCTCACCTTTAGAATACTGCCCAGGATATTGGACTAACTCTATGAAGAGCTATGTTAACCCATGGCTTAGTTTGTGTAATTCTTGCTCATCCTTTGGGTCTCAAATCTTCCCTGAATCCATTAGCTCTGTCAGGTCTTCTGGGACATGTTTTCAGAAAACAGAGCTCTTAACTTTGCAGCCGTTGTTACACTTGCCATTAAACAAGTCTTTAATTATTTGTTTAATATCATTCATATCCACAGGCATGTAAGCTTCTTGAGGGTTCAGAAAGCATCTGTTTTGTTCATTGTTTTATCCTCAGTAAAGGCAAGCGCCTTGCACACAGTAAGTGATCAATGAATAGTTTTTTAATCACTGAGCTAAAGAATGAGTGAGACTAGAAGCATTCCTGCTCATGTTCAACCTTATTACTGAGTTCCCCCATAAAATTAAGGGTGACACTATGACTTCAAAGTATTTTCGACCCCAAGAGTACTTAAATTTGTCTCACAGATAAGCAGTTCTATATAAAATGTATGTTGTGTAAAGACTGCTCAAATATTGCTTTCCCTAAAGATATGCCTGTCTTTAACAAAGACAAATATAATCTGTAATCTCAGCAATAACGTAGAAGAATGGATATATCCATATAAACTGATCAAGGACTAATTTTCACAAAATCTTTACACAGTGTCTCCAGGTAGTTAAATTGGTTAATATTTTATATAAGATGCATTTCTTTCTTTTTGCTATCAAAAAAAGTTGACTTTTACTTTTGATGCCTGAGGTTTTCATGACCACCTTTGACACTGGTTTTACAGAAAGAAAAATGTGTATCTCAGCAGATGAAAGTAAAACATGTGAACAGAATGGCCCGTATAACCTTTCTCTTCCAGTAAGTGCTAATGTTATCGAGGCAGGAAAAAAGCATAAATTATTGCCTGTTACAACATATCTAATTTACATGATATGTTTTCTTCAGTTTTATCAACTCAATACATATCCAAAAGTTAATTCTTTTGAGGGTGAATGTGAAAGGAATAAAGTTAATGTAAGTGATTCTTTAAAAATATATAATTGCTCCCAGAGCCAGTTAGACAGATTTAAATAACACATTAAAATCATTTTGATAAGCTTAAATAACTTAGAAGAGGTAAATTTTTAAAGTGATTTGTGAGAGATGTAGTGAAAATTATGATTAACCCTAGGAAATGTCTGTAAGTAAAATTCAGATCAATTTGCTATGTTCAACCTTTTTGAAATCGTGACCCCTACTATCATCTACTTATGTTCAGTACGGCAAGAATCATCCTTGTATAAAGGAAGGACCATTTCAAGGTAGTGATACTGAAATACTACAGAATATGATGCCAGAATGATTGGGTTATATTCACAGCCTTATTCTTAGCCTCAAAAAGGCCCTCAAGGATCTCACCAACTCGCCAAACCCTCCTGCCATGATGTATGCTGAAAGTTAGATGTACGTTGAGAAATATTTAATGGGTCACTGTACAGGAGATGCGTCTTTCTCTCTTCTTCCTATGAGATTAACCATAAAATGATTCATAGAACTATTCATATTTGGAAGCTGTCTCTAACATAGTAGGCTAACAGTGGCCAGAATGGTCCAGGCTTGCTTTCTGGAAGCTAAAAATATCTTAGCATCCCATTACCTACTTCAAAAATCGTTATGATTATATCTAGGCAGAGAAGAATAGAAATGATAACAGTGGGATAAACTATGAAAAAAATAGAGAGAGAGGAGAGAAAGCAAGATGATGCAGACAAGGAAGTATGGCACAAGAGGATGCGAACACTGTCTTGACCAGACAGAGAGAGAGATAGGAGGCTCAGTTAATGTTAACCAAACACAAAAATATTTATTTTCTATTTTATGACACGTAGACTGTAGATCTCAATAGCAAAGGCAAATCATACATTTGAACTGTGAAAACCTAATTATTCTCCCGTAATGTTCCTATCAATATACATTCTGAGGAATAAATTTTAAATATCCCATCTTCTTCCAGATTTATAATGCTTCTGTGACACTAAAGAATTGTTCAAGTTAGCTTATATTTAGTGTCAAGTTTAATAGCACAATTTTAGTGACACTAAATGTTTATTGATTGACTAGATAACAAAACAAGCAGAATAAAACATTAGATAAAAGGGCTTAAATGATGCTATTACTATTTTCCCGAACCATACATATAAGGTTATAGCCGTCTAAAAACATCTAAAATCTTTTTTAACTTCATAAGGAATAACAATAATCTAAAATAAAAATGTTAATATTCTTTCTTCTTTTCCCTTCTTTTGAAGAATTACTATACTATTTCCCCCAGTGTTACAAACAAAATACTACTTAAATGATACTGTTTTTAAGTGCTACACTATTTTAGCATTGGTCTATCAGCCTAACAATAGAAAGTTACTTGAGTCTTTACTAAACACTGGGATTAGTGTCTGCCAATGAGTGACTCCGAAGCTGTGTAGCCTAGGTTCAAGCCTTGACTCTACTGTGTTGTTAACCATATGACCAGGAGTATATTTTAAGTGTCAATATCCTCAGTGGTAGAATAAATATAATAACAATAATAGTTCCCACCCCCTAAGGTTGTTGTAAAAATTTAATGAGATAGTAACACAGAGCGCCAGCCAAGTGAGCACTACTTAAATATTAGCAACTATCATAAGAGGGCTGTTCAGAAAAAAACCCAGCCATGAATGCCTCTAGTCTTCATACTACATGATTGAATATTTTCTGGACAGCCCTCGTACATCATTATAAAAATTAAATTCCTAATAGCTCGGCTATTTGGGCAGTACTTAATCCCAAAAAACTACTATACATACTATTTGAAAGTAATATATTCTTCAATGTCAGAAATAAATTAATTTTAGAACAAGCAGTTTAAAAGAATATTAGGATATCTGTTTCAAATGACAAAATGCACAAAGACTGACATGGAATTGTAACTTGATTATGGGCCAAATATAATTTAACAAATACTTTTATTAGACATAAAAAAATAAAATGGCATAAAGGCCTCTATCATTTATCAACATTTTTGAAGAAATGTCATACTAAAAATAAAACTTATTTTAGCCATTCAGGGGAATGAATCAATTCTTTTTAAAAAGTATTATTTATTGAATAGTTATTTGTTACAGTTATTGGGAATCTACATTTCAATATATTAAGGAAAATGTAATTATTCTAGTCCCAGTTTCTGGTTTTGGAAAACACACCTTAAAGACACAACTACCTTGAGAAAACTAAATTTTTGATTTATAAAATCCATATTAATGCCTGTACAATTAAAAAGAAAGTCAACTAAGCAAGCACAAAAGCATGTAAAAAAGAAGACAAGTGTAAGAGAAAGAAAAACAGTTCATGTTCTCAGATTAGAAAAGTTTCTAATTCACATCTCTCATGAAGCCACACCAAATTTGCCAGGGTATTCCTGGCAAAGACAGAGGGTGCCAAAAAATGTATACACATTTTAAGAAAGAAAAAACCTGTAATAAAATTTATATACAGTAAAAACTGTATATAAAATTGTTATCGATATATACCGATAACAAAAGATGAATACAAATCATGTTTGATTTCTGCAATTAAAAGAGGTGCTCAACGTGGTTACCATCAGTATTTATGTAATACATAAGTAATGTCTCTTAAAATGTGTATACATTTTTGGCACCCCCAGATAGAAAAGAAATATACATAAAAGTGAAATTAAATGAACAAAAAAGTCAACAAACCAGACATGAAGAGGAATATCTAAAAATGTAAATCACATGGTCCTGAATAAAAAATAAAGATTGGTATAAAATGCTTAATTTGCTTCCCTTAAATAAACAGTTTCAATTAGCATTAAAAGAGAGGAGACACTGCTTCATGCCTCCAATGTCTGTTCCTGGCTAAAACACCTAAGATCTCTACCGCACAGATTACTGAGCCAGTGCAGATCATCTTCGATGCAATCAGGTATTGCTCTATTTTCCCTTCCCATCACTATACTCATGAATTCTAAATATTCTCATTGTAAAAATTTGAAATATGAAAATGAAATTCTCTCTCCTACAAACCTACAAGTCCCACTTAACAAAGGTAACACCTATATTATACCTCTCTATTACTTAAACCAGCCTTTATCAATAAACACTTAATTCCACTTTTGCACTGTTATATACATAAATCTATACATCTGGCACCCCAAATTTTAAGGTTCCCACCAGAGGGAAGGGCTCCCAAAACACCTATCTCTGAAAGCCAACATGGCTTGTATCCACAAGACCCGCAAGACTAGAGCAACCAAAAAAGCAACTCTTAAGAAATGCAGAACTCAGCAGGGCTATTCCCTTCAGGCTCAGTGTAGAAAGGGCAGGCAAAATCAGCCACCTCACAGTCTTTCCCTACAGAGATGTATCCACGCACTTTAAATCTGTGGCCTGAGGGCCAGGCTTCTAATTCAGCAGGCGCTAGGGTGTGGCCGAGATTCTCCCCATAAACCAGGGAAGCCAGCAGATAGCACTCCCACCTTTTTCCTCTAGCCCTGCTGCACGTCACCACTATAAATATATTCCCATGGATGTGAGCATGCAAAGAAAGCATTATTTTGCATTTTTTACTTCATTACAAAAAAATAAAAATTGAGATGAATTCCTTTTTAAAATACTGTTACTATCACTTCAAAATACAAATTATGTATTCTGAAACACTTGGTCATTCTATTATCAGATTTCATTATTAAAAATGAATTATGAATTTTAAAAATATTTGACTATAACTTTGATTCCAACCAGTGTTGATTAAAAGTAATGTATGTATAAATAATACATTAATGAAGTTTTCAAACTATATCTAAAGACTTCATTTTGGTAAACACATTTCTTTTTCAAAATAAAAGGAAGGTGCTCAATTTTTAATACTCTTAGTATCCTCATTATTCCTTATTCTTTCCCACCTTCCTTCCAAAAGTTACTAAAAACCACTGCCTTTGCCTTTCCCTTTTTCCAAGCAAAATATTTAATCTACTATTACAAAACATATTGCACTTTGAAAGGCTTTTAGTCCAAACAATATAATCTTATCTACAATCTATGGAAATTTGATTTTTTGAAGGCAAATTAAATAATGTTTTCATACCAACCATTTTAATGTATACCTAGACAATACAAATTAAAGATGATGTACGGTGCCACTTGAAAATGCAGGAAAGCTCTAATCAAACAACAGCACAATGTGACATTCTTAAATATTACCTGCAATGTTGCTGAAATTTTTAATAATTAATACACTATAATTCCTACTCCTGATTTTATGAATATGCTTTATACTCTGTTTTAAGTATGAAAAATTATCTCTGCTTTTTTTTAAATCAATAAAGTTAATAAAGACATTTACTTTTCAGTACTGCATCTGCATTTCATTATCATTTCTGCATTTTCAGCACTCATCTAGTTCAAATGGTATTGTCACATTCATCAGTGATTACATCATCATTTAATGATGTTCCTATGCATCAAAAAAACTCATAATATAATTATACAGTGGTTTTATTTTATACATGAAACAAATCACATTTAGTTGAGCAGGGAAGTGTAAATATGAGTTGAAATCAAAATACATGACTCTTATTCTCTCTTTAAATTTAAAACATTTATTAATTTGAACAGATTAAGTCAAATTGTATCTTAGGAATATTAAACAAATTTAGTGTGATAAAATAAGGGTCTCGCTTTGTGGACTAATGTAGTATTCGTTTTCTAATGCTGTGTAACAAATTGCCACAGACTTAGTAGCTTAAAAAAATGCCCTTTTATTAGCTCACATTTCTATAGGTTAGTGTTCTGAGGTGGGCCACTCTGGGTTCCATTCTCAGGATATCACGAGTCTGAAATCAAGGTGTCAGTCACATACTGGACTCCTAACCTGGAAGCTCGGGGGAAGAATCAACTACCAAGCTATTAATAATTCAGGTAGGTGGCAAAATCCAGTTCCTTGTAGCTATGAAGCCTTTACTTCCATGCTGATCATTAACAGAGGGCCTCTCTCTGCTTGCAGCGGTTCTCAAACCTGTGGGTCACGACACCTCTGGGGGTCGAACGACCCTTTCACAGGGGTCACCTAAGACCATCGGAAAACACACAATGTACTTATGCGGACCAGTCACACACGTATAGAGAGCAGCTACCAATAATTTTATGGTTGGAGGTCACCACAACATGAGGAACTGTATTAAAGGGTCGCAGCATTAGAAAGGTTGAGAACCGCTGGTAGAGACTCTCCATCTCCCTTTGCACTGGGCTGTCTCCATTTTCAAAGCAGCAATGACTCATTCAGTCCTTCTCCTTCCACCACCAGCTAGAGAAAGTTCTCTGCTCTTATGGGCTGAGCACTGGAACCACCTAGATAATCCAGAATAATCTCTCTATTTTAAAGTCAACTATGACACATATCTTTATTTAATGATGGGAGTGATAATTCATCATATTCACAAATTCCAGGGATTAGGACACAATATCTTTCAGAGATTTAAAAAATTATGCCTACCACAACCAACAAATCAAATTTTATTAGGCAATGAATAGAGGATTATTTTAAAGATGAGAACACCTATTGTCTATTAATAGTGAATATATTTTGAGAGCTATCCTAGAGGGACTAAAATTTAGTAAGTGACCCAAAAACATCTCTATAAGCTGCTACTTAATGATGGATTGTTATCTTTTAATTTAATGTTGTGATGGTATTTAATTTTATATTTCAAGTAGGTGACTAAAGTATTCACTGAAAATCTGTTATTATATGAAGTTATTCTGTCACCATTCTTATAATTATACACAGTAACATATTTAAAAGTATAAAAATATTACTGTCCATGAATGATTGGGAACAATGGTACAGCACCTAGAATCCTGCTTTCCATTTTGTCCTGAGTGTAAACAGAATAATCAGAGATACAGGTGTTGCATGGCTCTGGGGGAATATGATATTAAAATCCATAAAACTATTATTCCATTAAAATTAGAAGAAAACTACATCTTTGTTTCTGGCACTATTTCCTTAATGTAACAGTTGAAATACGTATTTTTTATTTCTTTGATATGAGTTCTTGTTACTTGCTAAGTTAATATTTTCTTATAAGAGTACAATGTTCTTATTAAAGAAAATAATTTATCCTTGCATGTTGCTCCTTCCCTCTAGGTTTAATGTCCTTCCTCATAAAGTACATTGCTTAATTGTTCCTTCAGAAATGGTCCATTAGGGTAAATTCTTTGTTTTTGAAAAATGTGTTCATCTTCTCAGTACTCTGAGGATATCAGCCCACTGTTTTCTGACTTATTTTTGGTAATAAAAATTGTGTTCTTTTGCTAATCAACCTTCTTCAGTATGTGTCATGACTATAGATTTGACTCATTAACATTTCTTCAACTTCATTCTCTGCCTTCCTGTATTTTGGAGACTACAAAACTGAAAACTGTATTTCCTAGAAATTTTCACAGCTAGTGATCCAAACATGATTTGCTTTTGCCATTCAAATGCATTTGTGTAAGCTTGAATTTGGAATTGAGTTATGTGAAATGAGACGAAATGCGTGAGGAATGCTTTGCTAAGGAGAATGCATTAAAGGCAATATGACTTAAACTGACAGTCACTGCAAGTCAAACTAGACTGAGCATGTGGCTTCCACATCAAGCAGCAGCAGCTAGGTTCTGAGGCCAGCAGCTATAGTGTGACTGGCAACCTCCCACTTAGGCAGGTGAATTCCTAATGGAGCAGGAGCAGCAGTTTACACAGCAACCTAGTGCCGAGGTGTAGTTTGAGACGCATTGTGCGTCTAGGTTGGAAGTGCCTAGAATCTGTTTATTGGTCCACTTAACATTGATATAAGTCACTAATATCTTAAACTAAAACCGTTCTCTTTAAATTAGCTAGAGTATTATTTTCTCTACTACTGGAGGTAGTCTTTTATCTTTCTCTGCCTTTTTAGATAATCTTTTCTTTGGTGTTCAGCTATTTCACTAGCATACATCTAGGTGTGTATTTTTTGTTTACTTATCCTCATTTGAAATTGACTCAGCTCCTCGAATCTGAGAATTCCCTTTTATAGTGAAAAGTGTCAGCTGACCTAATCAGATATTCTTTCTCTCAAATTCTCACAATTAACTCTTTGGGGAATTCCTATTAGATGCATTCTTAAAGCTATGGATAAACCATGTGACATATTGGCCACAGAGCTATTGAAAATTCCTTCTTCTTTGTCATATCTTTTCTTTCAGTAACTGAAATTCAAAGAGCAGGAATGCAATGAGGCATCCCTTTTGCTCTCATGAGGCAATCATGAGAATTACCCCCCTGATAAGGTGGACACAGTAGTAAATAGGAAGAGCTTGGGCACCGATGCTGCTGTAAAGCTGCTGAATCAGCCCCGGGCTTCCAACTTTCAGGTATCATGACATGTGACAAACATAAATTCCTATTTGGTCAGCACTGTAATAGGGTTTCTGTTACATGTAGCAGAACAATAGTTAAAATTCATAAATAGCTAAGGATAGAATTAGTGTACTGGAAGACAGCATTGAAGAAATCACCCAAAATAGCAGAGAGATAACTAGTTGTAAGCTATAACAGAGAGATTAAGATGAATGTAACAGAGAGATTAAGAATTCCCAGAATGCAGTCCCCAAATATTAAAAGAGAATAACTAATACTTAAAATAATAATTTAAGAAAAACCTTAGGAAGTTAAAAAATCTATTGAATATATACATTAGAAGCGACCGATTTATATACAGGAAAACTGAAATTGAAATGTTCAAGTCTGAAAATATGCCAATAAATCAGTGGCCTTTAAATATTTAAAAATTTTATCTCAAGACTTCTATGCAAAAGACCATAAAAGAACTTAAAAGGCAATAAAATTAAGCAAGCTGCAGATTCTTCAAGAGTAACATACCAAGCTAGGCAACAACGACAATTACTTTCAATAAGCATAAATGAAGAACATACAAGGTCGGAAAATTAATTTCATGAACTCATTGCTGAGTATCACAATGGTATTTTGTACAATGCTGCCAATGTAAGCACACAGTGGCAAGTTCATAAACTTAATTGTCAGATTTTGGGTACGATGACAGCTCTGATGGCAATTCCAGAAAAAGAATTTCAAAATTGTTTTTTTTTTTTTGCTTTTTGGTATGTGGGCAGCTCCCTGACTGGGAATCGAACCCAGGCCGCAGCGCTGACAGCACCAGCGCCGAAGCCTTAAGCCACTACACCATCAGGGAACTCCCCTCAAAATTGTTTTGAAGGGTGGACTAGGTGCATAGCTTCCCAAGGGGAGCACTTCGAAGCTGACCATAGTGATATTCAGCAATGAGGTATGTAACACATTTTCTTAGGATGAGTTCACAAAATTTATTGTCCAGCCAAGGACAATATATCCAAGGACAATATATCCAGCCAACCTGACCTTAAAGTATCAAGACTATTGAAAACAATTTCAAAGACACAAGAATCCAAGTAATCGGGTATTTCTGAGAAATCTACATGAAGATGTGTTTCACCCAAACAAGATATGACAGGTAAAACTTTAGTAAAATGCTTAAACATATTTAGTATATGTAATACTAGGTGTAAGACTAAAACAAAGTACAAATCATGCAATTGAATAATGGCAGGAGAAAGGAGAGGGACAAGAAAGAATAGGAAAAGCCCATTGATTGTTCTATGGGTTATAGATGGTAGTTAATGGATACCATTAAGAACTGACAAACTAGATAGAAAAAGTTAAAAAAAAAAATGAAACAAAGGGAGATTTCAAAAAGTCAAAGTACAAAAGTAACAACTGCAACAAAAATACAAATATTCCCAAATAAACTGACATTGTGAAAAATCAATGGAGAAAACATGTTGAGAACAAACTACAGTAAATACAATACATAGTAATTACAACAAAATAATACAAAGTAGAGACAACATATATAACTTAGTGATAAATGTGAATGGACTTAATTCACTTAATAATGTAAAATTATTTTCAAATTGGGTAATGAAACAACATCCAACAAGTGTGTCTTTTGTACAAGAGACAAATGTAATACATAATAATTCAAAAAGTCTAAATGAAAAATGGAATGTGCAAAGATAAAGGTATACCAGGAAAATGTAAATAATAAAAAACGTTATGATCATAATAGTAGATAAGACAGAATTAAGCCAAAACTATTAATTGTAATAAAGAATATTTTCGATGCTAAAAGACACAATTTACTTTGAAGATACAAAAGTTAGGACTATCATGCACCAAATAAAACAGATAGAAGCACACTAATAATAACAAGAGACATTAAAATAGCATGGTCAGTTCAAGACAGATATGTTAACTAATGAAGTTTTATTCTATGGGTTACAATTCATTACTGTTATTATTTATTTTTATGCTCAAATTATCCCAGATTTACCCAGGAGAAACACCTTCAAGCTGACTCCTCTCCCTTTGACATGTTCCAATCACTTTTTTTAGTACGCACTAATTTTAAACACAGGAATATACATATACATATTCCTGCCCCTGCCCTGTAATCAGTTATTTTCTAAGGATTTCTGGAACCTTTAAATGAGGAATGGTATTTAGAAACCAACATCTGAGAACTAAGTGCGCTCACTGCACTTAGAGCTAGGGAGAAAATGCATACATACATATATAAATACCTTTATGTTTATATCTGTATGTGTCTATATCATCTTTATCTATATACATACACACAAAAATGAGGGTGCATAATGATACCTCCAATTCCAGCTTAATTCTACATGTACATTCTGGTTTTTTCTTTTCCTTATTTATAACTCCTTTCTCCAACAATGAGAAACACAGTTCTCATTATTCTCAATATATTAACTTACTCATTTACGTCTAGATTACACAGAAAGTAGTCTTAAAATTGCTAACCTATATCACAGTGAAAAACAGACCAACTAAATACAGTTCTGCATTTGCTTACAGTTCTTTTTGCCTTTAGTCTGAAAGGGTTCAAAATTTGTGTTCAAAATTTATTTGAATATCTAATAATATTTTTAATTGCAAGGAAATTACAAAAACAAAAAGCATTATTAAACATGTAAAATTTCTCTCATATGTTTATTTTCTTTTTAAGGAGTAATGTTTCACAATATTACAAAAATATCATACCACATAGAAGAAATTATTCAAGTCATGCCTTTTCTTTCATTTCAAACTGCTGAAAACACCCTTCTACCAAGGTTCTATATCCTTATATAGAATCTATTTTCCCAGGGACAAAAACAGATATAAAATCATTCCACTCTGGCACCCTTCCATGTATGAATTAGCTATATTTTCAACTCCTGAAAAATTAAACTTCTAGTTTGTAACTTAACATTAATTATATTCCATATAGTGAACATTTGCATTTAGAAATGGCCTTGGGCTCCTCTAAGTACATGGCTCCTTTGAAAGTTTTTATTACTGGAACATGCCAAAAAAATTGTTTAAAATAAAAAGTAGAAGTATTTTTCCTAATGATTTTTTCTAATTATGTAATTAAGATAAAATAATTGATAATCAGAAAAGAAGATAATAAAAGTTAAACATTAGTCAACCTCTTTGAAGAATTTTACATCAGAAAAGAGAAAAACAGATAACAAATGTAAACTCTACTCATTCATCAATCAAAATAAGCAGAATCATTTTAAAACACTAAACATTTTAGTTTTTTAACACCTTATTGGAAATGCTTTAGACCCGTTATTCTCTGAGCTTACCAATTCACACAATGATCATCTTAATGACTTACTTTTGGTTGTGTTGTAATTAATGTGTTTTCTCTGTATTTTTATAACATAGATCTATTTATCTTACCCCCCTAAGTAATTTTTTGCAACACTGTTAATATATACAGTAAACTTCATATATTTAAGTGTGCAATTTGATAAGTTTGGCATGTTACATGCATGAAACAAGCACGATAACCAAGACAACAAACATATTTTTCATCCCCAAGTTGCCTTATGCTCCTTTATAAGCCATCCCACCTTCTGCCTACATCCACATGCAAACTGCTTTCTGTGATTATACATCAGTTTCCATTTTCTAGAGTTTTATATAGATGGAATCATATATTATGTAATATTTTATTTCTAGCATTCTTCACTCACATAATGATTTTGAGATTCATTATGTTCTTGGTTATATCTCTATTTCATTCATTTTATAGTCATAGTATTCCATTGTATGGATATACTAGTCTGCTGATTATTCACTCGTTTATGAACATTTGGGCTGTTTCCAGGTTTTGGTTAATATGGTTTTGGTTAATAACACTGCCATAAATACTGACATGCATACCTCTCATTTTTCTTGAAGATAGAAATAGAATTTCTGGGTTAATGGCAGGTGAATTTTAAAGATTTGAACCTTTGAAGAAACTGCCAACCTGCTTTCCAAAGTGGTTGTACATGAATATTTCTTTACATACATATTTATATTGTCATTACATTAATCTGTCTATACATTTTTCTCTAAAGACCAAAAAACCCCTGAAATACTGGGCTAATAAAAAAGATCAGAGCCCAGTGACTTTGAGAAAAGAATCGGAAATCCATCATAACATTCAATTAAAGATAGAATGTACATATAAATGGTGAAAGAAATTGTTTTCGGCAATATTAAAAAAACAAATAATGTTCCTCATTTTCTTTTAAAGGCATTCATTCTACTAATGAAGTTCTTCCACAGAAAGGTCACAGTGATCTTTGTGCCCAAATGCTATCACAGTGATTGGAACATAGCAAGATCATAATAGCGTTGCATTAGAGTCAGAATTATGAACTTAAATGAGTAAAATAAATAGGAGATAAATGGTCAGAAAGTATAATAGTATGTAAAATATTAAAAACTTACAAGGTAAAATATTTTATGTCAATTGGGCTCTAATTTGTAATTTTAAATACTGCTATTTCCCAGCATTAAGTCTTCAGATCAACATTGTTTTGTCTTTCTTTCATTTGACAGTCTTGTAAATATACAACAAAATGTTATTAAAACATTTGTGATGTAGAATATTGTAAAGGTAATGACAACTGAAAAGAAAACAAAAACAAAGAGCACTTCAAGAAACAACCTTATATACAAAATAAATGGAGAAATTACAGCAGGACTGAATAAAAAGTTAACTTCATTAAAAATTTAGCTGGTACACAGTTCATCTATTTCACTGTGGCAAGCCATCAAAATAATTATGATTCCATGAATGCAATCTAATCTCAGGCGAATGCTAAAAAGTCTGTCTTCCAATTAGCACATTAGTGGGACTTGCCTAATTAAATCAATTGAATACCAGTAGAAGAAAAGCCCCCTAAGTGTGCACTATGAGACTCATATGATGAAACAGATGTAATCATGTATTTACAATGCATATTAGAAAATTGTTGGCAAATGTTTAATATGTGATTTTTTTCTCTATACAGAAAATCAAAGGTCTAAAAAAAGTCTTAAACCCTTGTAAAATGCTCAAATGTGCAAATTCAGATTTTAAAAATCTACTCTGTTAATGCTTCTGTTAGAATTAAGCAATGATGTCTTAAAAACAGATTTCTAAAATTGGATATAGGACCATAAAAATGGGTAAATTAATTTTCTAAATATAAATGCTGTATTAGAAAGTCCTCAGAGATATTTATCATCAAATTACATTCTGCTTCCTTTGTTCTCTACTGTTTAGGGAAGTGCTGTACTTTCTTGGAACATCTTTCCCATACTAATCATTACATACATTTAAAAGTTAAGGATAATTTATTGTGTGTAAGTTTTAAAATATGTTTTAAAAACAGTTTATAAAAATTTTAAATCAATATAAAACAATATTTAAGTATTTAAAAATACTTAAATATTACTATTTAAGTATTTTTAAAGAGCTTGTATTTTATATAGAGGAGAAATAAATATATTTACTTTCTACAAAGATATTCTTATATTCTCTTACTTTGGTAAATAAGCAAGAGAAAACACAAATATTTGGACTAGGACATAGCACCTTTTGAATAAAACACTTCCATAAAAGATCTTTTGTAGTTTATTTTGATGGCTTCAGATAATTGAGAGCCTATATCTCTGTAGATACTGTTAAAAAGAGGGGGGAAATTAAATATGGCAAAAGAGTAACTAGTAAAGACAGAGAAAGTATGCCCAAACAAATAAGAAATAGCATAGATGAAAGAAGATTACTTTCATACATCAGCAAAAATGACAAAACTTCTTTTATTTGAAAGCAGCATAGTATCAAAAATAAAGCCTTGCGGATGGAATCATGATTTCTAGTCAGGGTCTGTTACAATGTAACTGGAATACTTGGAAAGCCCAAATATCAAATACTCCTACAGCAAAAATGATATCGGTGGTTAAGAAATTAGGTCCCTTACGAACTGATTATGTATGGCCATAGGTAAGGGAGTTGACATCAATAGATAGAGAGTTTTAAAAAATTGCAAATTATCTATTTGAGCTCAAGTATAATATTGTTCTTATCTGAATGCTTTGGCATTGTTTGTATGCTGGGAAGTAAGGTCTGCAGGGAGAAAAGGAATATAGTCAAGCTGAGGAACAGAGATGAATCTACAACACACTTAAGAATAAATCCAGCATGAGCCCACCAAGACTTCTGTTACCAGTTAAGAAGAATTTCAGCTATTTTTGTTAACATCATTTTAACATTTGACAGCTTAAACTGTCCTTTTTATTGCTGCTATCTTCAATCTGTTTTCCTATAAGGTTTATCCTTAATAAAAAAAAATGGTCTATTTACCAATTTTGAAGGAAAAAGTAAGAGCAAAAATGAAAAGAGTGCGGTTAGAGTTAGGCATAAAGAAGGCACAGAAAATAAGGGAAGGGTGTAAATAGGTAAAGAAAAATAAAATCTGAGGCTCTGTGCCCTGGTTCTGCCAAAAACCAGAAAGAAGACCAAAGTAGATGGGATCAAGTCTGAGAAGAGGCCCTTACATTTTAAAATTAAAAAACAAAACACAAAGCTTCTTCTCAGAGATCATATAACCTAACATTCCTTTGTGCAAGAAATCTCTTTGTAATGTTTTCTGTAAGTCACTTAACCTCTCTGCTCCTTAATTTTCTCGTTTATTAACGGTAAAAATAGTACTTTAAAGGTTTCCTGAGGTCTCTACCATCTCTTAAATGCCATTATTTTAAGTAGTTTTTCTTCCCTCAACTCCTCAGTAACATTGTAAATGCATTTTCTATACTTCTTGCTAGTAATATTCCTAAAGTAAGTAACCCAATCCACAAATGGACAAACAAGAAAATAACCCAGAGTTCAAACATTCCTATAGTGACAAATAAAATGATTTAAAAGATTGGAAAATGACCTAAGAAAAATAATATTTTAGTTCATTTAGCATGAGAAAATGGTAATCGAGAATAAGTCTTATGGTTTAAAATAATGGTTTTATCAGAGAAGACTCATATTTTAAAACTTCCTCCTTAAATGCACCTTGCAATCTATACCCTGAAAATTTATCAGACTTCTATACTTCTCCCATTACTCTGGTTTCAGCCATCACTATCTAACACAAAGATTACTAAAATAGTATGGTAATAGTACTCCATCGTAATCATCAGATCTATTCTCTCATATTCAAAATTAATGTCAAACTGACTTTCAGCATCTACTTCAGATCTAGAAAACTGAAATGAGTGCCATTCCTACCTTAACAATAAGAAAAAGTCAATGTATAATGTAATAATTTTTTTCTAAACCCATTAGATAGCTGAAGTCACAGAGTTAAAAATTAGCCTAAACTTTAAAGAAAGACAGGTATCCCCAAGAAAAGACATGTCACAAGCACAGATTTACCTGGGTGTAATATGGAAAGAAGAGGAGAAACATCATGAAAGCTAGTATGAAAATTTTTTAATGAATTGCTTAAGGCTACCTGCAGGCTAGTATGGGAGTACAGAATACCAGCGACCCACAGACATTAAGGTAGTTGATACCATCTTGCAAGCTCTACTATATGGATCATGAGTTCACAGGAAATATTGGGGGCAGGGAGGAAAAGAAGAAAGCATCTCTCATGGTGCAGACCTGGGGGAGAAAAGTAGCTACCACTATAAAATAGGTATAAACTCTACCCAAAACAAGAACCTTAAGTTGCAGGAAGAAGAGCAGTAAAACTCTAGGACACAAGTGAAGAACTATTATGGCTTGGGGAAAGGAACAAGAGAAAAAAATCTCTGAAGGGGGCCAAAAATCAAAAGAATACTGCAGAAGTTCAAAATAACTCTATGATCCACCCAGATCCCTAGGTATATGGGTCTGCCTAAAACGGAGACTGAGCCAGGACAGTGGAGAACATCCATCCCATACCCCTTCAACGTCAGTAAGACTCCAGAAACAAGTAACAGGAAGTATAGCCTAAAACTGATGGTAGAATAGAAATATTGTGAAAAAAATCTTCTGGCAAGAACATTTACCATAAACATAAGGTAACAATGGAACAACATGAGGAGAGCAATGCACTGAGGTATTAATAAATCTTTGCAACACAAACCCAAAACCAGCTCCATTCCTGACATGACCTGCACAATACTCCACACTAAGGCCTATCAGAAGAAAATAAAATATTACTTACTTTATCCTCTACTCTCTTACACATCATGTCCATCTTTCAACTAAAATTTATGGGACACAAACAGAAAAAAATGCTGTACACACACACACACACACACACACACACACACACACAAAGCTGTCAAAAGAGAAAACAATTAACAGAACCAGATAAAGAAATGACCCAATGTTGAAATTTTCACACAGAGAATTTAAAATACCTATGATTAATGATAAAGGCTTTAGTGAAAAAGGTGAGCAACAGAATAACAGGCACAGACTGATGGGAAATTTCACCAGAGAAATGAAAACTGTAAGAGAGAATCAAATATGCTTAACACACACACACACATACACACACAAATTGGTAGGTAGAATTTTAAATGATCTATTGATTTGAAACAGTAGAAGATAAAAGGAAAGTTAAAATAATAAGCAATTATTAAAAGCAATCTTAATTTTTCTAAATTAGTGGTATAATTTCTTCTGCCTTCATAATATTTAATACTATATATTTAATAATTTGAAATGATTTAAATTTACTTCAAAATGTTTTCCCCTAAGAGTATCTGTGAGAAAATATTTATCATTTTGGGGGGTTTGGGTACTCTTTTCTAAGTACAAAATATTAATATTAAATCTGTGGCCTCATTTCAATTTTCTCAAAAGAGTAGTCTGTTTCTAGCTCACTTTTTTTCTAAGGCTTTCAACCCAAGAACTTAGCATAGTCCTCCCAGTGAGTTACCATAGTAACTTTGAATGTTTCCCAACAAATGTGGAAATGTGACATAGATCGGGTCTCTCATGATTGCCATGTCAAGACCACTGAGAGAATGATTAATGGGTAAAGGCATCACAAAAGGGTCTGTAAAAATACTGTCATATCTAAAACTAGAGCATAATATAGCAAATTACCATTCACAAGATTTTCCAATACTAAATTATAAAATATATTAATTATTTTTAAGAGTAAAAAGCATACCAGCAAAAGATCAAATCCTTATATTATCATGGAGGCCAAGACTTGTCAAACACTGGGTGAATAAAAAATTTGACCTTAAATAATATAAAGGAATCCAAAATGCAAATGATACCATTAGCTTAAAAGGCAAATAATAATTTATACAAAGATAAGAAAACTTTAACATTTCTCTATCTTCGTTATATTCATGTAGATCAATGAATAAAAACATTGACATAAGCATATCTTTTTATGGACTCATCACTGAAAGCTACAGGTCAAATCATTAAGCTCTGCCTTGAGTCTCTCAGAGCAACTATACACTAATATCCACTGAACAGAATATTCATTTAATTGACAATAAGGCTACTAAACTGTTAGTTAGCAATTCTGATCTAATGCAGTCTCACAGAGAACAGAGAAAATGAGGGTACCCTCAAAGGAGATAGAAATTTTATGAAAAGCCCATGCCAGTTTCTGATTCAGATGAAGAATGTGATATAGATAATATTGGCTTATTAGTTGCTATCTGAATCTCTCTTATTTCAGTACTTATGAAGATAAGAGCAGAAATTCAAATACTAACTGCTACAACATCATGCTGATTTTCATTAAATCTGGCAAAAGGATACCCAGCATGAAAATATTAAATGACTTTCAAACCGTATAACTGAAAATGATCTTCTATTTATAGCCATTATATTTCATTTCAATTTTTTAATACTGACACTTGCTAAAGTCTAGATAGACAGCCAATGATTCTGCTACAAAATACTTCTTTTGAAATGTTCATACCTAAATGATAAGAGCCTTTAATAAAAATACTTGCACTTTAATATATCACATAAATTAAGTTATATTAAAATGCAGTTTCACAATTAAGTTCACAAGTTAAATTATAGATTACAAATGTTATAAATATACGTAATTTTAAAGTATATTAATCACATAAACAAGATTGTTTAATAACTCTAGTTATAAATCTATACCAATTAAATTCCTTTATCTTTATTACATAATAAATCCCAAAATCCTCCCAAGCTTCCATCATTTTCTAATTTATAAAGTACACTGTTTTGCATTTACTAAGTTTAAAGATGTTGAATTGGTTGAGAAGACTAAGGAGACTGAAATAAGGCAGCAAAACATAAAAATTACTTGGACAGAGTCTCATTTAATGCTGCTAAACAATTCAGATACAAAATGACATCTGTTAAAGTTATTATCCATCTTTCAAATTGTGAGACACTTCAAATTGTTAGGAAAAGTCCTAATAAAATTTCTAAATTAATGTGTAAATTTTAAACTTGATATCCATGCTGAGTCTGATATTTAAAAAACTGATGCATAACATGAGCAACACAAGCTCAAAAGAAAGAAAACTGTATTTTAAAATCTAAATTATTTAGTGGACACTACAAAATTATACCTTTAGTACTTGCAATCATAACCCATACCAGGAAGGTAGGTGTTAAGACAGTCATCTAAATAAAGTGTGGCCAACTGAAGTACACGATGATGCCACTTTTGAAAACATCTTGACATACCAAGTGCATATGACAGAATCTTTCCTGATCTTCCAGCCTAAAAGGTTGTGGTTTCATGAGTAAATTAATAATAGACTGCCCCAATCTGACTTAACACAATCCCCGATTCAAATTAGTCCTCAATGTCCAGCTGCAACACTGGCTCTGGGTCCAAGTCCATGATGGTAAATGCATTTGGAGATTGTTACAAATTTTGGGACTGTATTTTCTCTGAACAAGATATGCTAGATGCTAAAAAGATTTTATGGTTTGTGTGTGAGAGGTCTCCCAGGTCAATCAATGACTTTCAAAGTTATTTCAATTGGTTTTGGCTAATTGTTGCCTACTCCAGTTGGCCCTATATTATCAAAACCATTCCGCAGCTTTATGGAGAAAGATATCCTTCCCCATACAATGCCAGTTCTTTTTACCTCTACAAATACCTTACTTCTGGAACTATTCCCCAGAAGAAGTCAAATTTTCTTCTTGGGAATCAAAATTATATGACACAGGATTCCTTGCAAACTTTGCGGCATTACCTTGAGAGAGGCTGGCATCTACTCAGAGACCTGCAGTATATGAGACAGACTCACATGCTTAAACAAAGGCAAATCAAGCTGTAATGCCAGATGATGGCAGTGGTTGTCACTTCTGGAACAACTATTTAGAAATGAGAGTTTTTCACATATTTAATACTGTATATATCTAACTGATACAATCAACAACACTTCAAAAGACCTAAGGCCAAGTAAAGGCAGCCAATGAGTGGTAGCAACTGTGACCATGTGCTAGTGAAAACAATACATTAACTCAAGACGGTTCTATGTAAGTTGCTGCAAAGAATAACAAAACAACAGTAACAACACAATACTTTTTGAATGCTACATTATTTTTCCATATGTTAGAATGAATGCTCTGGATTTCATAATATTTATTATTATTACTACTACTACTATTATTGGTATGATATCCTATTTATGTGACATAGAAAAATATCATATAGAAGTAAAAAAATCCAGCTTCTAAAATGAATTAAAGATTTAAATGTAAGATTCAAAATCATAAAACTAGAAGAAAACATAGACTGTAAACTCTATGACATTGCTCTTAGTAATATTTGTTTATATATAGATATATATATATTATATCTATATATAAACAAATGGGATTACATCAAACTAAAAAGGTTTCGCACAGCCACCAAAGGAAACCATAAACAAAACAGAAAGACAACCTATTGAATGAGAGAAGACAGTCAGCAATGATACATCTGATAAGGGATTAATATCCAAAATTTATTTTTAAAAAACCAAGTTTAGTGTTTATCGTTGCGGGTCTTCTGTGGAGGTTTTCAATCCATTTTGAGTTAATTTTGGTACACGGTGACAGTTCGCAGTTTAGATTCACTCTGTCGCACGTGGCTTTTCAGTTTTCCCAGCACCATTTACTGAAGAGGATTTCTTCTCTTTTCCCCATTGTATATTGTTTTGCTCCTTTGTCAAAAATTTTCTGTCCATATATTTGTGAGTTTACTTATGGGTTTTGGATTCTGTTCCATTGATTGGTATGTCTGTTCTTATGACAACATGGAGGAATCTTGAGATCATAATGCTAAGTTATATAAGCCAGACCAAAAAAAAAAAAAAAGAAAAGCCAAGAATTACATGCTTCCACTCATATGTGGAGCATAAAATTGAAAGCAACAAAGAAACAAACTCATGGACACAGTCAATAATTTAGTAGTTCCCTGAGCGTAAGGGGTGGGGGCAAGAGAAGGGACAGGGACACAAATATATGGTGATGGAAAGAGAACTGACTCTGGGTTATGGACACATAATACAATAGATGATGTACTGTACATTGTACAACTGGAACTTATGTAATTTTTACTAATCAATGTCACATCAATAAATTGAACCATAAAAATTAAATTAAAAAATTTAAAAAACTCATAACTTCACACCCCCCCAAAAATAAAAATTCCATTTAAAAAATAGGAAGAAGACCTGAATACACATATCTCCAAAGAGAAAATACAATTGGCAATAGACATATGAAAAGATGGTCAACATCACTAATCATCAGAGAAATGCAAATTAAAACCAAATGAGGGAGAAGAGGGAGGGGAAACTAATATATGGTGATGGAAAGAGAAGTCACATTAGGTGGTGAATTTATTATACAACAAGTTGACAATTGTATGCACTGTATTGTATGCCTGAAACCTACGTAATCCTTGCTAACAGATGTCACCCCAGTAAGTCTAACAATAAAAATAAATTAAAGAAAAAAAACCAAATGAGATATCACCTCACACCTGTCAGAATTGCCATCATCAATAAATCAACAAACAAGTGTTGACAAGGTTGTGGAGAAAAATAAAACACCTTTGTGCACTGTTGGTGAGATTGCATATTGGTGCAGCAACCGCGTATGGAAAAAAAAACAGTATGGAAATTCCTCAAAAAATTAAAAATTCAAACAGCAATTCCACTTCTAGGTATTTATCCAAAAAAATCCAAAATACTAATTCAAAAATATATACGAGGGCTGACAATTAAGTTCGCAAACTCATCCTAGAAAAAGTGCTACATACCTCATTGCTGAATATCACTACTGTCACCTCCGAAGTACCCCCTCTTAGATAGCTATGCACTGACTCCAGCACCTAGTCCACCCTTCAAAGCAATTATGAGACCCTCTTTCAGAATGGCCATCAGAACTGTCATCATATTACCTTTGGTGTCTTGAATGTCATCATACTGTCTTCCTTTCAAAGTGTCACGTGAGCTGGTGCATTGTCATGATGCATGAGACATGAGTTGTCGGCAAAAAGTTCAGGCCTTTTTCCTTTAATTTTTCATGCAGGCTTTTCATCACTTCCAAACACCAAACTTGGTTGACTGTCCAGTTGATACAAATTCATAATGAACAATCCCTCTGATAGCAAAAAAGGTTAGCAACATTGCTTTGACTTTTGATTTGGACTGAAGAAACTTTTTGGTCATGGAGAATTGGCTGACTTCCATTATACACTTTGTGCTTTGTTTCAGGATGGTATTGGTACACACATGTTTCATTACCAGAGATAACCTGGTCCACAACATCATCTTGCCTCTCTGAAAGGACATGGCAAACTTCAACTCTCCTTTGCTTTTGTTCATTGGTAAACTCCTTCGGAACCATTTTTGCACACACCTTTCTCAGGCCAAGATTTTCCGTTAAGATTTTCCTGTTTCTCTATCAATGTTTGCTTGGTCTGCTATGCTTCTCACAGCCAGCTGATGATTTTGGTGCACAATTCCACAAATTTCTGTAATGTTTTCATCAGTTCTGCTTGTTACTGGCTGCCCTGACCTCTGCTCATCAGTGATGCTTCCTCTCCCCTAAGAAAAATGTTTTAATCCATTTGTACACTGTGCCATTTTCTTCATGGCATTATCCCCATAAACTTGGACTAACATAACCCTGATTTCACTTCCACTCTTGCCAACTTTAACAGGAAATTTAATATTTGTTTGTTGTTCTAATGCAAGTGCTGACATTCTAGCGATGGCACACAAAAACACGCAATAACAATAACGAATGCCATTCAGCAAAACACCAGCACACTTGACATGAACACAGCTGTGCGACACATATATACCAAGGCTATGAAACCTTATCGAGTTGTTTGTTCAGTGCTGCCAATATAAGTGCACAGTAGCAAGTTCACATGCTTAATTGTCAGTCTTCCTATGCACCTCTATGTTCACTGCAGCATTACTTGCAATACTCAAAATATGGAAGCAACCTAAGCACCCATCGATGGACATTGGATAAAGACGATATGGTACATATATACAACAGAATATAGCTCAGCCATAAAAAAAGAATGAAATTTTACCATTTGCAACAACATCGATGGACCGAGAGGATATTATACTAAGTGAAATAAGTTAGGCAGGGAAAGACAACCACCACATGATTTCACTTAGAAAGACAAAGATCATATGATTTATCCTATATATGTAATCTACAAAACAGAAACAGATTTGCCTTTGGCACTAAAAATAAATCCTTAATCTGACAAAATTTAAATCTTCCTGCTCCCAGTACTAAAATAATTCAACCAAATGGTTGGCAAACTATTTAGAAATAAAGAAAAATAAATTAGATTAATAATAATCTAACATAACCCAAGACAACCTCTTTCAATAACTCATTGAAAATACCATAAGATTTAACTACTCCAGCTTTATATATGAGTATTGATTTAAATTTTAACACACTTAAGGTTTTCAAGAAACTAGTAATAGTTTTCTATGAGCAAACTATTATTTGTTGTCCCCTACCCGTCATCCTCTTCCATTTAAAGGTGCATAGGAAACCAAAAAAAGACACTTTCAAAGTTATAGGAAAATCTCTTTATTCAACCTAATTTCTAAACCTGCTCAACATATAATAAATTGGACCTTTATTTTTCTCCTAAAACAATTTTTAAATAAATGAGATTACAAATCACCATATAGACTTCCAACAAAGTATTTCCTTTCCATCTGTGATCTATTCATAATAATTTGCTAACTTTCTATATCTCATAACAATCAACTTCAAAATTCTTTAGGATACCCAATGTTCTAAGAGGAATACATTAAATTGGCATGTTTTTAAAATAACTTGCCAAGATAAATTATTATTAATTCTAACTAGTTAGTAAAACAACTGTGATTATAATGATTTGCAATAGCTAGCATTTTTATTTTCATTACTTCTTCTAGGTACTTTCTTCTAAATATATATATATACGAATGTGCTCTGCTCCATCCTCAGAAGTTTATATTCTAAAAGAGCCATTATCAAAGTATTATACATTGTATATATAATGGCACGACAGTGTATTTACACACAGAAAATCCACAGCAAGAGTACAGCTGAGAGTAAACTGACACTTAAATAGAGAATTTTCTCTTTGGATTATTTTAGCCTATATCACATGTATCTGAATTATATCTGGAAAACCTGCTATTTCTTTCAAAATAATGATGTAAAATTATAAATCCATAGTATCTTTAACATATAATAAAATTACATGGTGCCCTATATGAGGCAACAAGAAAAGATAACATGTAATACTGGAGGGTTAATAAAAAAATATATAAATTCATTTAGAGTCAAACATTTGAGAATTGTTCTGTGGTATGTTAGCCACAGAAGAGAGGTTTTGCATAAATTTAAGTTCTCTCTAACAAAAAATGTAAAGAGATAAAAGTTTCCAAAAATTCTAACTACAAAACTTTTAAAGTACCTTTAAAATGACTATTTGAAAGATTGTGAAACTCACCATTCTTCTCTAGAGGTATAAGTATGCTACCAAGAAAAGGAAGAACACAAAATAGTTTTTAGTCCATGACAATCAAGTGTCACAGTGACATTTTTACAAGAAACATTCTACTTTAAAATGGCTATTAACTCTGTTTTATATTATATAGTATTTGAAATAAGAATATAACTTTTTACTCTTCACTTGAGGTTATGTTTTCTAGTCATTGAATAGTACAGAATATAAGGTCACTTTGGTAAATTAATGTAATCACTATTTTAAAATGATATTTTTCTTTTCATAAACAGAGGCTAAGCAATAGGAATTAAAATTACAATGATACTTAACATTTTGTGACTCAGGAATGCCATAAGTTAGTTGTATGTGATGTAATTAATTGTGACCAACTACTGTGTTTAAATTGGTTACTTAATCTCATTTGGGGGTTATAACTAGTTTATCTGTATTAGAACATTTTTCATTAAATAGACTTTTCTAAAAGAAAAAAATATGAGAAACTCAAGCAACTAGAAACTAATACACATGCCAAATTCTTATTGCTTTAAATATCATGGGAAAGCTTTACATAAAAACTGGTAATTTAACAACAGTAATAGCTCTCTGACTCTATATTAACATATTCCATTTAAGAGTGAAAGTGCATTCTGAAGAAATAAAGCTTTATTTATCAAAGCAGGCAACTGAAGAAATGAGAGACCCAAATATTAAAAACAATGAGTAACTTGAATAATTAATAATATGCTATTATTTTGTGGAAATTACTAACTTATGGCTTATTGGTCTGTGTGTAAATTTACTTGGCTATTACTTTCAGCCCTATCTGAAAACCAAAACTGTATCTTCCTCTTATTTCATTATTATAAGGAGAAAAATACCTTGTAGGATGGAAAATTTTTTTAAACATTCACAAACACATTATTCAGTCTATTTTTGTTGTCATTGTTCTAGAGGTTACATTGTCTGGATTAAAATTATTTAAACCTCTGAAGGAAAAAGAAACTTAATAATAACAACAGAACATTATTTCATTTGAATGTAAAGAACAATGAACTTACCTACAAAACCAGAGGAATATGAGCTCCATTTGACAAGAAACCATCATAACTGCCTTTTCCAGTAAATCAAGGTTTCCTGTGCCTGAACTACCTTCCTATTCCCATGGTATCTCTCACCCTAATATTCCTCACTGCTAGAAGTCATCTAGATCTCTACCACTCAGGTGTCATCTTTTCTGTAAAATTCTCTCTACCAGTGCACTTATGACACTTATCATAACTTTGTGCAATAAAATATAGAGGTATAATCATGGGTTTGGGAATCAAATAGATATGAATTCAAGTTCCAACTCAATTTCAGTAACTATAAAAATGTGTGCAAGTTACTTTAAGAAACTGAGTCTTCTTTTTCTCCTTAGAAAATAAATAAATAAAACTACCAAAGAGTATGATTAGGAGGATTAAATAAAAAAATATCACTGGTAGCAAGACAAGCATTTTCATTTTGTTATTTGCAAACAATGCTTCTAATAAGGGGCTAATATCTAAAATATATAAAGAATTTGTACAACTCAACAATAAAAAAACAATTCAATTAAAATATGGGCTGAGGACCTGAAGAGACACTTCCCCCAGGAAAACATACAAATGGCCAACAGATATATGAAAAATACTCAACTTCACTAGCTATCAAAGAAATACCATCTTACACCTGTTGGAATGACTATTATCAACAAGACAAGGAATAACAAGTGTTGGAGACGGTGTGGAGAAAAAGGAATTCATATACTGCTGGTGGGAATGCAAACTGGTACAACCACTATGAAGGACAGTATGGAGGATCCTCAAAAAATTAAGAACAGAGTTACCATATGAGCCAGCAATCCCACTTCTGGGTATCTATCCCCAAAATCTGAAAACCTTAGTTCGCAAAGATATGTGCATCCCAATATACATCACAGCACTATTCACAGTGGCCAAATCATGGAAACAGCCAAAGTGTCCTTTGATAGACAACAGATAAAGAAGCTATGGTACATACACACAATGGAATATTATTCATCCATAAGAAAAGATGAAATAGGGCCATTTATAATAACATGAATGGAACTTGAGACCATCATGAAAAGTGAAATAAGCCAGACAGAAAAAAACAAGAAGCATATGATTCATTCAGTTATGGAACACAAAATTGAAAGTAATGAAGAAACAAAAACTCAAGGACACAATCAATAGTTTAGTGTCTAGTGGTTATCTGAGCGTATGGAGGGAGAAGGTTGGGAGAGAAGGGATGGGGTCTCAAATATGTGGTGATGGAAAGAGAACTGACTCTGGGTGATGAATATATAACACAACACACACATGATGTATTATAGAATTGTACACCTGGAACCTTATGTAATTTTTACTAACCAATGTCACCCAATAAATGTAACAATAAATAAATAAATAAATAAAGTTTTCATTTTGGGAAATCTACAGCTTTACCCTTATCCTCACCCACAACATTCAGATATTACCTGCTTAGCTTCTCTCAGTCAGAAAGGAAAAGAACCACACTCCCCAGTAGACTGCACGTGGCAGGAGTATTAGACGATGAGCATAACCTAAAAGGAGGATGATCGTAAAAGAGACAATTCTCCTGGGAGTAGCATGATGGGATTACATAAATAATTATAATGGACTACTTATTTGGAGCCACAAGAAGAGTCACAAAAAAGAATCAAAATGTATTTTTGGACTGAATTACTTCAACTAAATTACAACTCATATTGAACCATTTGGTAATCAAAACATTCTGTACTTTTAACACAGAAATAAAAATACAGCATCTTAAATAAGAAAGAAATTTCTCTTTCATTTAAAATAATTCCAGGAGTAGGTAATCCAGGGTTGATAGGGCACTCCTCAAAGTTGTCAGGGATCTAAATTCTTCTCACTGCTCTGCAGTCCCTAGGTAAAGGCCTTGTCATCATTATCCAAAAAATGGAAAAGAAAATGTCACCTCCTTTCTTTTAAAAAAATTTCTCAAAGTGAAGAAATTCATCTCTATCAGTCAGTATAACATAAGGTAGGAAAATATTTTACAAAGGAGAAAACTGGGCTTAGTAACTGAGTTAGTATGTAAATTAAATTTACCTTTCATTGGCTAGAACTTAGTCCCATACTATATCTAGCTACAAATGTGTATTTATTGCTTCAAAATAGTCAGTGTTCTGCTAATAAGGAGGAAGGGAGAATTAATCCTGAGGAAGGAAGATGGCAGTCTCTGTCACATATGTGTTACATTTCTCTGAGTCTCCTAATATATACACCATTTATAAATATGAAAATCCAAGATGATGGGTCCTGGTATCAGTAACAGAAAGGGTAAAAGTCAATGGAGTACAAAACAGAATGTAACAGAGGAAAACAAAACATGTCAACAACAATGGAATAGCTATTCAAGGATATGAAGTATAATATAATGTTCTATGTGTTTAGATACAAAAATATATTGTACTTTGCAGAAACCTAGGCTCCTAAAAGTTCTGGCAATGTAATTATGAAATATGAACCACAATCTAGAAGGTTTGTTTTATGAATAAACCCAGTTGTAAATATTACTTGATCATTTATACTTACTTTTCACATCTTTTCTAAAATATATGATTCACAAATTACTATAATATTTATGTCACAATGTTTCAAAAAAGAGTTTAAAGTGATAAATTCTTTCATAAAAACATTATCATTTTCTGTCAGAACAGTCATCTATGAAGAAATAAAATGAGTACAATTGCCCATTGTACAACTTAGAAAACAGGCCATTCAAACCAAAGCAACTGGCTCTAGCTCTGAACTTCAAAAATAGAATAACAAATTTACTTTCTAAAATAATTTACTTGCTCAAAGAAGAATTCCCTCCTGTCTACTTTGGCTGTAACTTTGCCTTCCAGCACATCTCTTTTTTTAGAATCATCTGCAAGCAGTTCAACATTTCACTCCTCAGTTCCTTTATCTCAGGATTCCCTGTTAATTGCTCTACTCAAAATCTTAACCACAGTCTTTACCACCAGCTTATATTAAATCATGCTCAATATGATCCTCAGTCATCTCTACACCTACATCATTTACATGTTTGAATTGACATCTTCCTTGATCTAAATTTATGTCATTTCAGGAAACTTCCACACATTTGCAATACTAGTGTCCCTGTTCAAAGACCTGGGTCTCAACACTCAGCCTGGGCTAGCAAACTAAAACAGCTCAGAGAAAGGGTATGATGGGGACCTACAAAATTGGTATTAAAAAAAAAATAAGAAAATTAATGAAGTTCAGTGGTCAAGAAAAATTCCAAAAAGTAGCAAGAATATTTTATGGCATTTGCACTCTCAATGTTGGGTCTCAATTTTATGTTTTTCAGCCATTCTATGAATTTTTTAAATAAATGTGACCAAATGCTAAACTCAAACAGAAGGTAAGAATATAGTATCTATTTCAAAAATCAGACATTGTGCTACGCAACACAAAAAGAAAATGCAGTTGTGAATACAATGAAGCAATTAAAACCAAGTGTGATAATGAGAACCCAGTAGTAAATGAGAAATGCTGGGCCATCCTGCCAGTAAAACATAAAAGAAGGGTTTTTTACTGAAATATCGCTTTTTTTTTAAGACTTATTGGGGTGACATCTGTTAGCAAGGATTACATAGGTTTCAGGCATACAATTCTACAGTGCATTGTCAACTTGATGTATAATAAGTTCACTTTTAAAGTACCTAATATACACTTAAACTACTCTAAAGAAAATAAAAAGACAAGCTTATCCATAACATATTTAAAAAATTCATAAATCAAGCACAAGACCACATTAATCTTTCAAGAGATACAGTCAACTTTATGACAAAGTTATCTCTTTCCTATCCAAGTGGAAAGATCTCGGCACACGTATGCTTAGTTCTGTATATCCTCACTCCATCAACTATTTAATATTTTAAAAAGAATATTTTTATAAAGCCATAATTTTATCTTCTTAATGTGGCTTAAAGTGTTCTTATCTCATTGCAACAGTTTTTATTATTCCTTTTTCCTCAATTTTCCTAACAAATTGAATTTATTAGTTGTTAGATCTTTTTTTAATAAATCCTAGTCCTAGTCCTACAGATGTTAGTATAAGAGTTCTGTAATGATGCTTTTCATGCTAACTTCCCTTCCTAAGTTTTTATAATGAAATTTCCTTTTCTAGAGATTCAGTGAGATCGATTTGAGTCACATATAACAGAAAGAAACACAGAAATGGCCTGGTATTATTGAAATATCAAGAGCAATGGTTCTCAACCCTGTCTGAACATTAGAATCGGCTGGGATGGTTTTTTCAAAAACTGTCCTTGCCCAGATTTCAATGGCTCCTCCCCAGAGATGATGCTTTAAGTCATCCTGGGTATTCCAGACATTATTTTTACAAGTTCCCAGATACACATGGTTAAATACTGCTGATTTAGAAGGGTGCACTTCAGATGTGACTGATAGAGGATATCAATTGTACTACTCCCCGATTCTCTAACCCTCATTCTCTTCCATGTGTCAACTCCTTCTGCAGGCAGGCTTTCTTCATAATAGAATAATGGCTGCAGACTTATATCCATCTGCTACACAATCCAGAAGAAAAGAAAGCTTCTTTTTTTAACCATAGAGTAAAATCCTTGGCTATTCTCTGGGCCAGTTTAGTTCCTAATCCAACCTAAACCAATCACTGTGGCAAGAGAGAGAGAATTGTGCTAAGTATCGTAATTAATCTGAACCAAGCAACATAAATTAATATAAAATTTTATGTCTGGAACTAATGAATCCTATAACATTCTAATGAAGCAAAAGTCAACTACCCATTAACAATCCCTATTGTAACTCAGAGCACACATGGAAAACAAGAGAAAAATCAGAAGTAAAGAGTGTCAAAAGTAAACAAGCTACAGATGATTAATTTGCAAAAAGCATTACATAACTAAGTAAGGATGGTGAAAAACTTTTAAAAAATTGTGGGTGGTATGAATACAAATTCAGTGCCACTAATCTATTCTTAAGTTACAGCAGATAATCCTTGAATATAAATGTACCCATACTTTATATTCATTCTTATGTGAAAAGTATTAATTTAATTGAGAATCAAATTATAGGCTTTCTTTAGTAATGTATTCCTCACAACAAATGAGAGATTTCTATATTTTATAATCATTAAATAATAATAATCAAAATGCTTTATATCACAAAATACTTACAATACAGCCTTGATTAAAGAAAACAAAATACAAAAAGATGTATTTCACTGTTATCACAATGAAAGAAAAATTCACTAAAGCATTAACAGTTCCTACTGTTAAGACTGTAGAACTGTATGAACTTGTTTTGTTCTTTCCCCTTTTTTGTCTTCAAAAATTTCTTCAATTATGTATTACACCTATAACTTAAAACACCTGTAATAGACCAATAAGCTGTTTTAATTACAGAATCATTGGGAATACTAAGAAAAATAAAAACTTCTTTTTAACAATCCTTCACTTCATTTAAACTTGAAATCTTTTATTTCTCTTCTTCAATAATTGAATGTAAAATCATGAAATCTCTATAAATGTTCTTTGTGTAAATGTTCATTGTATGGTAACTTTAATGTTTATAATACATGCAAAATACCAATAACCGAATTGTTTCCATATACGGTAACAATTCCACAGCACTCTAGAAACCATCATTCATCCCTTGCTTAAAATAATCCTCATGGAGAAGCACTTAGTTTTTCATGAGACTGCCTACTCTGTAATTCAAATTCTTTAATTACTAAATTGCAAACAACGTGAATGCAATGATGGTATCATATGCTTATCAAAATGCAGATAAATGGATATTTTAAAGTTCAGAGAAGATATGGGGCATGAAAGAAATGGTAAGCAAAAGCTGGCACTTCTTAGAATTGAATTACATTTTTACACTTATAAAAATGCCATTATTTGTGTAATGTATAAGGGGAAGGAAGAAGAGAATTATTTTTTTAAAGGACAGATTTGGAGTTGAAAATAATCATCTATCTTCCTCATTTTGTTTTGATTTTGCAAAAACAGGCAATAGTAAAAGAAAAAAGAAAAAATCTATATTGCAAGTTCAATATTAAAACAATTATTTTTGTTTTAAACAAGCAGTTTAAAACAAGCAGATAAAACTTAAGAACATGGAACATATGAATAACAGAGTTAACAAATTTGAGATGAGAAATATTTAGAACATTGTGCCCAATAACTGTAGACACACATTCTTTTTAAATTACCAAAATATGCCATATGATAGTCTATAAAACAAGTCTCAGAGGGGAGAAAGGGGAGGGGGTGGGAGAGGAGGGAGGTAAGCTAAATATAAGGTGATGGAAAGAGAAGTCACATTAGGTGGTGAACTGATTATACATCAAGTTGACAATGCACTGTAGAATTGTATGCCTGAAACCTATGTAATCCTTGCTAACAGATGTCACCCCAATAAAAACAAAAACAAAAAAAGTCTCAGTATTTTTTTCAAGATTTAAATAATATAGATTATATTTTTTACCACCGTGAAATAAGCCAGGAACTGAGAAAAACATAATAAATAATAAATCTGTAAATGTCTGAAAATTAAGAAATATAATTCTAAAATCCCATGGGGGTCAAAGAACAAATTATAATGGAAATTATAAAATCTTTTAAAATAAATGATAAAAATATGATGTATCATGCAAGTGATATGGTGCTTACAGAAAAATTTATACAGAAAAAGAAGAGCCAAAAATCAAATATTTAAGCTTCCCATTAAAAATTTTTTAAAAACTACACATTAAAACTACATAGAGTCAAAAATAAAGACAGCAAGAACAACAAGGACCAGAAAACCAACACAGCCACAAAATTATTATTTAAAAGATCAATAAAATTGATAAAATACCTAGGAAGGCTGACCAAAAAACAAAAGAGAGATAAAACATGTTATTATTATAAAGAATAAAAAAGTCGACACATACTAAACATCCTAGAGATATTTAGAAATAATAGAGAATATAAAAACAACTTTATGCAAATATATTTAAAATTTAAATATAATGGAAAGAAAACATTAAAAAATAGTTCCTAAATCTCCTACAAAAATTTAATCTGTTACTAGAAATTATCTCAAAATATTCTAGCTTCAGATACTTTCACCAATGAATTCAAGGGCAAAACATTTAAGGGCAAATCTTACACAAATTCTTATACAAATACCAATCTTATACAAATTCTTCCAGAAAATAGAAAACAGAAAAAGAGGCAACACCAAATTAATTTATGAGGTAACCATAACCATAATAAAATTGCTAAAAAGAAAATTAAAGTTCAATCTATACCATGAACAAAGGAACAAAATCCTAAATAAACTGTTAGTAAGTAACATACTACAGTATATAAAGGATACTACATCAAGAACACATGTAGATGTTATTCATTATATGCAAAAACGAATTTTTATTTAAAAAGCAATCAATATCATTTATTACATAGAGAATAAAGAAGAAAAATAATGAATATCCCCATAGATACAAAAAAAAATTAATAGTGCTCACTTTGGCAGTACATATACTAAATTAAAACAATTAATAATATGTAATACATATTCCCAATATAAACTCTTAGCAAACTAGGAATAGGACATATTCAAATGATAAACATTATTTTTAAATTACTGTTCATATTATACAATATAGTGAAATACTGAAACGTTCTCCCCCAAACAAAATAAAGATGTTCATTCTCACCAGTTTTATTCAACATTGTACTGGTGCCAGTGCCAGTACACTAATACATAATCATCATCATCATCATCATAAAGTGCATTGAGATTACAAAGTCATTTTTCATAGATTATATAGTTTCGTATGCAAATAATCTGAAGTAAACTACATATATAACTAGAATGAATAAGTGAATTTAGCAAGATCACTAGATATAAGGTCAATATGAATAATGCATTTCTAAATAGCAGAACAAATAATTGGAAAATAAAATTTTACAAGATACTTATAGCTTAGCACAAATTTAAAAAATCAAATATAAGAGTTTTAGCTCTAGCTAAGATAGAGTAAACACAATCCACCTTCCCTCTCCCACTGAATCTATACATAAACTAATACATGGAGTAGCTACCTAAAAACTGTGAAAATTAAATAGGGGGCTTTCAGTTTTCAAGAAAAATGAAATAACCACATTTCAATTGGACATGTATCTAAGGACAAGAGAGAAGACGGCTGTAGACATAAATGATAGATACAGTGTGTCCCTGAATTATAGAACAGCTTCTACTCCTTCATGGTACAATGACAGTGGTGTAGCTTTAAATGTTCAGTTAACATTATAGTGCATGATATAATAATGGGCAAGTCCAAGGGTTTAATATTCCCAAGGGTCATTAATATTAGACCACAAACCTACACATGATAGATTAAATATTAAAAATTCCCATTCAATATAGGAGCATCATCTATTTAAATGTGACAAATAGAATTGGTGGATTACAAATTTTAAATCTTCCAGTACATATATAAAAATCCAATTTTTGCTACAAAATTTCATACTAAATTTAAAATTTAAATGTAAATATTTAAATTTAATATGCAAATTTAAAAGAGCAAGTGAAAGACAAATTTTAACATTTACAATAATTTAATATTTAGGTTGGTTCCTGATTTTGACTGTTTTAATAAAAAATAACATAAAATTATAAATGCAAATCCTGAGAATGTTCAAGTTCAAATCAAAACTGCACTTTCAGAACAGGCACTAAAAGTAAAATCAGTGAAATTTGTAACAGTTATGTAAGATAAGGAATTCTTTGAAATGATTTTTCAGAACTGAATACACATAATACCTGATACCAACAATCAAGAAAATCTCCCTATATAGAGTTGTTCTCAGAGTAATCTTTATCTGAGAGCAAATTCTTACCTCAAATTAAGTTGATGTTCATCATATATTCCTAGACATTACCTTTAAGGCAAACACAACTAATCTTAGAATTTTCTGCAGACCAATGAAAACAACTGTGATCACTATAAAAAAGAATTAGCACACTGAACTGACCTAAAAAAAGTATAGATGCGATAGGTCACAGGAGAATAAAGTGCTAAGCCAGGACAGGATTTTAGAAATAGGAGAACAAATTGGGAAAATTTGAACATAAGTTCAACACTAGCAAACAATTAATGACTTTCATAATTTTTCATTTTTTTCTATTTTCATTTTCCATTTTTAGTAAGAGCATGACTTGTCTCACCTGACTAAAACAATTTAAAACATAATGATGAAAATTTAAATTAATAGACATTTTTAAATTAATACAATAAATTTAAGATTTAAAAGATTCATATTCATGTAAAGATACACTTAACAAGCTATATTGATACAGAGGATAGAATTAACCCCAAACAGCCAAGGATCTCAGAATCCTCAGCCACAAAATCACAACTAGACAAAATACAAGGTACAACATAAAAGATAAAACCATTCTGTCAACATCTTTGTACACACCATCAAGTGTTTCTTTTAGAACATATGGGGACTGTCCAGAAAAATTCCAGCCATAAATGCTTCTGTTTCTCATATTACATGGCTAGATACTTTCTGAACAGCCCTCACATATCAATTAGACAAGATTTTATCTCTCTTTTACCTCATTAACTATTTCATAATTACATCTATTCTTCCTTTGGAGAATATTTTGAAGGTAGCACTCACAGGAAAAAAGAGCAACTTCTCATTTATATTCTTCTTATGTAAAAATATATGCTAAAAACCTGCTATGTACATAGCCTGATACCAAACCATAAATGGCAACAATGAAGATAGAAGCTTCATCTTTAAGAAATAAATAATGTGTGTTGATACAAAGAAAGTGAAAACCAACCTCATAACAATGTTCCTAAATAAATATGTGACAGAATGATCCAAAGTGAAAATAAGACTTTAAAAAGCCATTCTCGAGTAATGATATTTAGAAGATTTTTAGGAGGCTTTTTAGAAGATTAAGAAAGAAAAATTATCGAACTCCTATTTATTGCCCATATTTTCTGTCAAAAAGGAATTTTCCTACTCAAAATAAAAATTCATATATTGATTCATAAAAAGATATCAAAATGCTTGAAAATAATTATCAGAGGTAATCAGGATGTTTTAAGTAAAGTTAAATCTGAGGTTTGGCATGAGTTCTATTTCATGATATTGAGAGAGCTAGCAAATGAAATAATGTGTATTGTTAAGCATATATTAATGCATTAAGGAGAATTCTACAAATATCACAAAGTGGGTCATTTTTTTCACATACACACACAAAATACTCATTGTTGCATTCAGCATGAGCTGTGGGAAAATGAAAAGGGCGACACAAAGTGAAAAAAGACAGTAGCCAAGAATAGATTATAAGTGGGTCCAAGGGACTTCCAAGGACCGAGAGCCCAGAATCAGGCCAATGCCTAGCTTTTATTGATGAACATATGAGGAAGTGAAACTGGTTTTTTCACAGTCTGTGAGTTATGTTGCCTAGCAAACTGCTTTTTCTGAAAGTCCCCATTGTGTTCCAACATGCATTGTGCTCCTACAAGAACATGTAGCCTCAAGGACTCAGTGTACTGAAACAACCCCAGGGGGTTGACTCAGTATCCAAGTCATCTCTAAGGAAGCATGACCAATTATCATTCTATCAGGTCACAACTGAAGCAGTGTGGGACACAAGGCAGCCAGGAGGCAAGAGATCAACCTCAGAGAGGGTGAGGGGCTGTGCCTCACCTCCATAGAGCCCAAGATCTCTCCTGATGGCCCCTATGTGACTGTGCTTGTCTTAGGTTGCTCCTCCCTTGAGGAATCTTACCCATCATTGACTAACCAGCCATCCTCCTGGGCCATACAGAGTGATGTGAGGTGTACAAGTGAAAGAGAAACAGTACCTCAAGAGAGGGTCAGTTCTGTCTCCTAGATATTCTATGCCCCTGTGGCCTCCACATTCAGCTCCTACCTTAGGATGTCATGGGAAATGCGTGGGGTGAACAGATGGGTTGGCAGTTGGAAGGCAACAACTGATCACATGCTGGCTCATAATAAAAAAAACTTCAATAATTTTAATCTATTAAAATACCTGAGAATATTCTATTTTTATTATGGAAGCAAGTTTGAAATCAATAACAAATAATTAGAAAAAAGTCAACTTTATGGAAATTAAACAATACTGTTCTAAATAAGTCAAGTAAGAAAAAATGTGAATTGAGGATATTTTAAACTGAGTGAAAATGAAAAACAATGTAATAAAAGGTAAAGAATACAATTAAAGCAGTATATGAAGGAACTTAAGGCAAGAAATAATGGCTTAAAAGTACATATAATCAAAAAGAGAAGATGAAAACCATTGATATGGTTTCCATTTCAATAAAGTAAAAAAAGGAAAAGAAAAAGAAAAAAAGAAAAACCAAACCCAAGGAAAACACAAAGGAAGATATTATAAAGATAATCAATGAAATAAAAAATAAACCAAATAGAGAAAGTCAACAAAGTCACAAGTTTTTCTTTAAAAAAGAGAGTATAAATATTGATAAAACCCCAGTAAGACTGACGACAGAAAAAAAGAAGGAAAGCTGGAAGAAAGGGAGAGACACAAATTACCAATATCAGGGGGAAAGGAAAAGCACCACTATAAATCTTACAGACAAATAAAAGAAGGAAATATCATGATTAACTTTAAGGAAATACAGTAGACTCTCACTTAACCAGCATGCATGGGGATTGGTAGATGCCTGATAAATGTAAGTAGACTCTCTGTTAACCAGAACTCAAGCAACCAGCAAAATAAACTGGTTGTTTGAAATTTTGCCAGTTACTTGAATTCTACTGTATATATGACAATTTGGAAGAAATGGATATATTTCTCTAAAGATTGAATTAATAAAAGTGGACAAAAGAAAAAAATATAAGATATAAATAGTCCCAAATCTAGTAAGGTGTTTAAAATCAGATCTTATTATTTAGGTATGTAAAGGCTAACAGATCAGGATATGACTGCCACTGAAAGGAAAGTTTGTTATACTCACAGATTCCAACAGGAGGGAGCATGCCATGCCACAGGGAGCCACACAGAAAAGCACAAGGGCTGTCAGGAGTCAGTGAAGGGAAAGTATAGATGAGTGCATTTACTGTGGTTTCCACAGGAAGGAACTAGTGAGGCAAGGTACACTGGCTTAGTATTGGCTAGTTTGAATAGTTTCAGCAGGTTCTGGATCATAGGGGGCTGTCTCTAGCTGTCCAGTACCTGGTCCCAGGGTGATTAGAACAGAAGAATAATGCCCCTGAGTGTGAAAGCCCCAAGAAAAGGTGGATTGGGTAGTTTGCACAGAAAAGACACATTTGCAGGATAGTCATTTGCTTTCTCTAGTATCTGGCTAATCCTGGAAGGGCCAGTCTCTCCAGGTTCAACAAGTCCTCAGATGTCAAAGCATCAATAACATATGATTAGTAAATAAGGGAATTGAATCTTTTCTTTAAAACCTTCCCACAAATAAAATCTCAGGTCCAGAAGGCTTTAATAGTAAATTCTTACAAACATTTAAGGAAGAATAACTCAATCTTGCAAAAATAAACTCTTTGTGAGAATAAGAGGGAAAAGAAAGCTTACTTTGAGAACCCAGCATAACCTTGACTCCAAAACTTAAGAAAAAGTCACTACAGGAAGGGTCCTCATTTGTCTTCCCTGCTGATAAGTCTTTTGTCAACACTGCCCTCCTTGGATTTGAAGAATTGCTTATTTACTGTTATGGTATTCTAGACACTATTTCTGATCAAGGAACTCATTTCACAGAAAAAAAAAAGTAGCAATGGGTTTGTGCTCAGAGAATTCACTAAATCTAACTACTCTCATTATTTAAAAGCAGCTTACCTAAAAGAACAATAGAAGGACTTGCTGAAAACTCAGTTATGGTGCCAGTTTAGAGACAAGATCTTAAGAGGACAAGGTTTAAGTATATATGACACAATATATGCAATATATATCAAGTTCCTTTCTTGTGATTTCACCTAATCAACACACACCTCCCAAATGTTTCTCTCTTGTCTCCATATCTTTGATCTCTAGTTGTTCCTAAGTCTGAATTCCCAACATAGGAATGCTTCCACTTAGAGCAGTGGTTCTCAACCTTCCTAATGCTGCCACCCTCCAATACAGTTTCTCATGTTGTGGTGACTCCCAACCGTAAAATTATTTTTGTTGCTACATCATAACTGTAATTTTGTTACTGTTATGAATCGTAATGTAAATATCTGATATGCAGGATGTATTTTCATTGTTACAAATTGAACATAATTAAAGCATAGTGATTAATCACAAAACAATATGTAATCACATATTGTGAAATATTTATTTCTAATTACAAATAAATGAAATTTTGTCTTGAAGCATGGTGTAGCATGGGTAACAGTTGTAATATAACAACAGTAAACTACATTGCTAAATTTTGTGACAGTATGCGTAAAAGCCAACGTCAGTGCAAAGGTTGAGATTGCTTCTTTCTCACCAGATCAGAAATTCTTAGGGCAGTATTTGCAAGAGCACAAGGAAGATCATCTTCCACAATAAGTCTACTTCTGTACTTAGACTTGATAACCAACAAACTGGAAAACCCTGTTTCACAAAGATATGTCGTTGGAAATGGAAGAAGAAGGCGCAACACAGTCTCGGACAGAACAGGACATGACTGCAAATACTTGATCCAGAATTTTGTAACTGGCATTGTAGAGAAGTCAGTTCTTGCTGCATCACTGTTAATAAGTTCAATGAACTCCACTTGTGCTGTCTGAGGAACACCTTCAACTCTGACTGTGAATGGGCTTCTGGCAAGTGAAAATGAGGTGTCAGGTAGATTTGGAAAGTATGATGAAATTTTGTCTGCAAGCATGTGCAAGTGTTCTTTCACAGAAATTGTCATTGTAATCCTTTTTTCTGGTTCAATGTCATGTTCCTCAAAGAAAGCAGATAAGGTAAGCAACATGTAAATTTTATTTTCATCCAATTTTTTTGCCAAAGCTGAAGTTTCATTTGGAATGATTGGATCTTTTCAGACAAATTGAGGCATGCTGCATTTGGCCCTTGCAGTAATAAATTTAACTCATTCAAGATGGCAAAGATGTCAGCCAAGTAAGCTATTTTCTGCAGTTCACTTTTATCGCTGAAAAGTGCTTCGAACTGTGGTCTCGCTTTCTGATTAAGAAACGTTTTGAGTTCATCATAAAGCTCAAAAAAACGTTTTAAAACTTTTCCTCTCGACAATCCTCTCACTTCCATGTGAAATAGCAGAGCATTGTCCGGCACATCTAACTCATTGTACAGTTGCAAAAACAGTTGACTGTTTAAAGTGCTCATCTTTACAAAATTGACAGAACTTAATGATGCTTTTCATTACTTCTTGTAACTCTTGTGGCAGCGTCTTCAGTGCTAATATTTGCCGATGAATCATACAGTGAATTCCGATGACTTTTGTTGTCTCATTCAGTACCAAACACTGAAATCCAGATCGACATCCTAGCATAGCTGGAGCACCATCTGTGCAAACACCACAAACCTTTTCCCAAGAGATCTTATGCTCTTTCAGAAATGAACCAACTGTGTCAAATACATCACATGCAGTAGTTGTCATTTCAAGAGGTTTGCAAAAAAGAAACTCATCTTTAAAGTCACCAGCATCAACATACCTCACATAAACCAGTAACTGTGAACAGTTTGCAATGCCTGTAAATTCATCAAGCTGGATACTAAATATTTGAAGTGGAGCAGATTTAATTTCCTGGATTACCTGATCAAGAATATCAGCAGACATGTCATCTGTTCTTCTGCAGACAGTGTCATTAGGTAAGGAAACTGCACTCAATTTCATAACAAATTCGTCTCCAATCGTAACGCGAACAATGTCTTTGGCTGCTGGCAACAGTAGATCCTCAGCAATGGTGTGAGTTTTCACAGCTCTGGCAATTCTGAGTGCCACCAAATATGAAGCTTCAATGGCTGCTATGTTTTGTTTGTGGTACTTGCCACCAGTGTCAAGTCTGGCTTTCTTGAGTCCATCAGCTTTGCTTCTAAAATAGTTGGTATCCTTGCCAGCAAAGCTCGAATCCTTGCTATCAAAGTGGCATTTTAGTTTATTCAGCTTCATAGATTTGGCTGATAGAACTTCACAACAAATAACACATTGCGGTTTCTCAAGTCCTGCTGTAATTATTGAGGTAAAATCATACTGTAAAAAATCCTCACTATATTTTCTTTTCTTAATGTTCTTCTCTACATGATCTATTGTTATGGGATGGTTTGCTAATGAAAATAATATATAACAACAGCTTTAATAATACAAAAGATGATATAGTTCATTAAAGTTTCCTATGATTTACCATTCTCTGTGTTGTTTTTGTTTACATACGTGTTACTATCACAAGGGGGCAGTATTCACGTCAACCACAGCTGAATATAAAGACCGATCAGCATCCAGATTAAGTTCCCACGGTACAGATATTTTTTTTTGCAGTAGTTAATGATTTTACAGTACATGATTTTACATTTACCCAGTAATTATAATTCATGAAGTGTCATTTTACCTTCAATACTGTTGCTTTCAACACATCAGCTGCTTTTAACAGAGTAGCTGCTTTCAACACAGCAGCTGTTTTCTACACAGTAGCTGCTCTCTACACGTGTGACTGGTCCGCATAAGTACATTATGGCGCCAACTCTGTATGGGGTGTATATGATGGGGTTGGTGCGATGATGTCATCACGCCGGGTACTCGTATGTGGGCATATCTGCATGTGGGCGGACCCGCCTAGAGACGGATAAAGGAGCGGTTTCTCGGTTCCTAAGACCATCAGAAATATGTGTTTTCCGATGTCTGAGGCAACCCCTGTGAAAGGGACATTCGACCCCACAGGTTGAGAACTGCTGAGTTAAGAGACACAACGCCAATTCCACAGAATTGAAAATTAAGATTATCAACTAGCATTTTCGACTACTTGTGTCACTAAAACAAAGTAGAGGTTACTCTACTGACTGGGATGATTTGTCACAATTAAGAAGTGGAATCTGAGTTGCTCTTGCACAGTGAGAATAGGAAGAGCTTAGGGAATTCTCTGAAATTCCTCTTAATGTTTCTATCTCCAATATTATCACTGAAAAATTGCGTTAACCAAAAAAAGGAGGGATCACTAGGATTCCTATATTTCAAAAACGGTTTGTTCTTCCATCAGATGAAGAATCCTAAACAGCTGACATCCAGGTTGAGGGCAAAGAAAACATGGAAAGGGTGACAGAAGAAGAAAGTCAGAAACCATCAACAGCCTAAGACCAGTTAAGAACTGAGGACTGTGGCAGCTTCTCAGATAAATTTCTGGGTGTGTGTGTGTGTGTGTGTGTGTGAATTATTTTCTTCTTCACTCTTCTTTTCCTCCTTTTTATTTTTTAAAAAAATTTATGAGAAATTAACCCTGTATAATTTAGGTAACAATTAAAGACTATATCAATAATTTATAACAGTATTTAGGTAACAAAATATTTACAAGGGTAATGACTAAATTTGTCCAGAGGTGAAGACAATCACTGTTGGAAACCTGTGTCTCTTCATTTTGAAGAATAAGAAAATGCATTATACAAAGGATAGTCATATTGTATTAGGCAGAATATAGTTGTTTGGAATATTGTGTGGAAGTCTGAATATAAGTAGAAAGATGCATGTGGATGCTAAGTAATCAAAGGGATGAAATGTACCAGATTTTAAATGACTGTCCCAGATCCAAACCTGGGAATCCGCACACAATATTTGTGTTTGGTCAGATGGCTCTCTGTTGGGCCAGCAGGAGGTGCTAGATGGTATGTGCAAGGCGGGTGGAAGAAGTAATTTCTTCCTACGGATCTACTTCTTCATTGGAGAAGCAGCAGCTCCTTCTCATAGCAGCAACCGAATCTATTCCCAACATGCTTCTGCTTTAGTTTTTTGTTTTTTTTTTTTATGTCACTCTGTACCCTCTCAAACTTTACAACCTAAGTACTTCTTTCCATTATCTCACTTCCTTACACTCCTTCTTACATCTCTGGCCTTTTTGCTTTTCCCTCTTTTTTTTCTCTATTTTTCTACCAATGTCATTTTAACTTATATAAACCTGTTAGAATTTTCCATATTCATTCCCTGTGTACTTGTAATGACACTAATATGTTGCTTAGTAACTACATTTTTAAATTACGTAATGGAAAAAATGACTTTTCCCCTAGATATTTGTAGTACAATGGAACTATTGTTTGTCCCTAAAAATGTCAACAGAGGAACTATTAGTACATACTTCTGTATAACAATGATGACCAGATACTCAAAAGTTTAATATTCTAAATTGCTCAAACTATATCTGCATTCATCATGTGAGTAGGCTAAGATTTCTGTAAATGAGTCCAATATTGCAGCCTTCATCAGCAGAAGTAATTTTGAAAAGAGATGTAAATTCCTAAACATTTAAATATACCAAAACAATTTTTATTCCTCATAAATATGTGTATCTGAGTAATATAATTAGATATTTGAAGTCAATTTCTAAATATCACATTTCATTAATCATAAGTTTATTATAAAGGATCTTTAATGGTATTTATGCTGTCATTGTACCACATGTAGGGTTGCCTATGTAGTCATGTTGGTACCAAGGACTTAAAAGACTGAGTTAAGGTCTTGACTAATTAAACAGCATTTTCTCTCTTTTAACTCCCACGTAAGCTACAAAACAATGACTGGTTGATATAACATGTAGGAGGGAATAAGACTGGGATGGAAGCCATAAAGGGAACATACTCTAAGTCTCAGAGAACATGTAGAATATAAGCCATTTTGCTGTTGTTTGTTTTAAATGAACATGGCACCTTCAATATTAGGACAGACTTCATTCTCAACACACATGAAAGTACAAATTTTTTTTGTCAACAAAAGAGTAAATCATTTCTTTATGAAGTTGTCATTACTGCTGAGGTTTGTGTAGGGCAATAAAGCACAACTAATCTGAAGCTGCAGAACGGCACTCTCCCCACCATCTGTGTAAGCACTGACCATCGAAAGGCCAGCTACTGGGCCCTGGCTCATCACGGTGCGCCTTGCTCTGCAGCTGCCTCCACCGTGCTTTCTCTGCTTTGATGAAGGTGGCACACGGCAGCACTTGCTCTTGCTGTTTGCATGTCAAGCTCATTTTCTGAACTAATGAAATTAGAAAATTAAATGAAAATTTTATAGAGATTTTAAAATGTAATGGAAGTACAGGAAGTATGTAAGTGTATTGTACCCGACTCACTCCTCCAGGTATTAGAAATGATTTGCCTAAAATCCTTTACTTGCGTTGATGGGCTGGCAGTAAGAAAATTCATTTTAATGTGCCCTCCTCCATCAATGGTTAGGTGAGTGGTAAAATACTAACAGGCAAACTAGCCAAGCAACAAAATAAACTTAAATGCCATGCAAAAATCTAAGAACTTTCTATAGACATTCCAGTGAGAAATCAAAGGAAAGAAAGATGGAGGGTAATAACACAGTTTTGAGTCATAATAACTTTCATTCTTATGGAATAGTTCAGCTGCAATCCATTTCTAATATATTTTTATTATTAATATTTTCAGGATCCCAAGAGGGTGTGTCCCAGGCCGAAGGGATCTTTCTTTTGAGCTCCTGAGACACTAGCATCAGCTGAGCTATGCCCCCTCTTCAGAGGTCTAAATCCCAGGAACAAAAGGTCTCTCCCAGCTTTCAAGTTTTAACCATTCCAAACTATTTCCTCTGTTCCTAAAAGTTCAAGTATAGTGACATTTCCTGTGTGCCGGCTTCCATGATACTTCAGTGTCCTCTCTTTACCTTTCTGGTTCTCTAATATCCACAATTCCTTACATTATTTATCTCAAAATAAGTAGTGTGGTCTTGTCTCCTAATTAGACCTTGAATGACAGGCCCTCTCTGCCTAAATACACCATGAGAACTTTCTACCACCCAGTATGGTGCGAGGAGGGTGTTCCTCTAGCACCCTCCCGGGCTCTCGAGTATGGAGTAGAGTTCATATTTCATCATCTCTGCGATTTCTTAACCCAGTCTCCACTTTTCCACTACTATTACCCAACCCCAAATCTTACCAGACCTCACCCACAATGTGGAAGAGCATGAAATAGGCCTCAAATGCAAATATCAACCCTCTTGCTCTGCTAACTTTCTTTTCTTTCCAGTTCAGGGCAGGCTTTCCCATTTAGTGTAGCAGGAAACTTCCTCTATCTTGAGAACTTTCCTATTCTCCTTCTTATAATAATATTCTTGTATTTCTGCGATCAACATGAGAAGAACCTGCTCAAGAGTCACTCCAGTCAAATGGTAGTAGGAAGCAGTTTCCAAGAAAAACCTGCAGCCTGAAATAGCTGAGCTGCAATAAGTAGGCAGTAACTAATTAAAAAAAATTTTTTTTCAGATGCTATTAAGGTTTATTATTGAGAAATAGCTAACTAATACAGAAGTTGGGCCTTTCAGCCAAACTCTAGTTCCACAATATTTAAAGATAAGTGCATAAACACGTTTAATTCTTTTTAAAGCTCCATTGTAAAGCCATGCCCCGCCAACTACTGTCTCTAAAATTAGCTTCAAGTGTTTCTGAAGTAAAAAACTGAACATTTATTCTGTCTCTTTGCATTCCTGACATAGCAATAACTATGCAAGTAGAGAGTACCTCTGGTTGAAGAAAGTGAATGTCACCTGCAAGGAAGTATTTAAAAGAAAAAGACATTACCATATTTCGATACATGCTCTTCATTCATCTATATGATGAAAAAAAAGCAGACTTTAGAATGTGATTAGCTTGAGACATAACCCCGCCATGTATACTTTTAAAGCTAACTATGGGTAACAGTGAAGTAAGTCTTATAAGCAATAATACACTTATTTCTTACTATGACCCTATCAGTTTATCACTACTTAATTTATTAGCCCTATTTAATATTTGAAGAAACTGAGATTAGGGAAGTTGCCTACACTCATGCATCTACAAGGTAGAGCAGAGGTTAGAAAAGGTTTCTGATTGCCAAGCTTTTGCTCTTAAATTTTAACCTATTCAGGAATAATATTTAAAAGATTTTTACCAACTCAAATTAATATAAATTAGTATGTAAATTTTTAAAATCCTTTCTTTCTCAATTCTATGTATATAAAACTATTTATCAAATGATAAAAGTTGTAGTTCAAACTGTTTGCCAAAAAATTCTAATTTCAAGTCATTTGTTAATTTTTAGAAAACATGGGTAAAAATTTTCATGATTTTTTTATACCAGTTGCCACTAACCAACTGTTGCCTCTTTCTGAACCATAAATTGAACTAAGTACACCAAATTCTGCCAATGACTTTCCCACTAAATTGATAATCTTTAGTTACATTTTCAGTAACTAGAGGAATGTTACTAACTTCAATGTTGTTTATGATGCTGAATTCTCTATAAGTTACAGCTAAACAGAAGTTGCATTAAAATTTTTTTAATATATGTATACATATTTTTAAAATATCAGGTTCTATCCCTTATAATAATGTCAGAAATCTTTAGGGTCATGCCTCTTTTGTATTAAATCACAAAAATCACTTATCATACTGTTATACTTATTTTATATAATATTTTATATTAAATTTATATATAGTCTAGTCAAGCCTAATTTTTTAAGCCAGATCTTTAAGAGAGGTAACTCCATTGCTGAACTGCCTCGGTTTAAATTCTGATTCCTCCATTTAAACTTTAAACTCTGTGCCTGTTTCCTCGTTTTTTTATTGATAACCATAATTATAGTACCTAAATGAATTAATAATACATTTATAAAGGTGTCAGGCATATAATAAGCACTATGTAAGTGTTAGCCTTGTTTTTATTAGTAAAATAAAGTAACATCTGTGATAGATGGTGTATTTTTTTTAACAATTCACATCATTAAATGAAGGTGAAATGTAAACAGATTCTCAGAGGTGATTTCCTTAAAACACATTCAAAACCAAAACGTTTAACACTAGCAATCTTCCTTTAAATCCTATGGTGGGTGGGAGGGGTAGATTTGTTGGCATTTCATTCTTGACCTACATGTGTCACCCTTTGGAATTTTAACTGTATTAATGAATCTTCTTTGAGAGTGTCCACTAAGAGGGAGTAGATACTTAGGCTTTGTTTCACTGGCTGGAGGCCTCTGAGGCTATAAAAAACTCAAGGTCATCTGGTTTGCCAAATGTCCTCATGGTCAAAGTTAGCTTTAGTGCTCTATTTGCCATTCCTGGGTCCTTCCTTAGTTTAGCCTTTGGCCTATATACTCCTTCTTTCTAACTAATTCTTAGAAGAATTCTTAAATTGTTTTGTTTATATTTTATCTAGAATTTTGTTCGTTTGCAGAGAATGGGTCAGTTCAGGTACCAGCACATCATAATAGCATTCTACATACATAGTCATCATTAACGCAAGAGAACTATTTTTTTATTTTAAAATAATATCTTCACCTCATAAATAAAAATCAAATCATATGCAAGTTTAAAATAAACAGTAAAGTTATCCTTCTGGTTCCATTCCCTGAAATACAGTTGGTCGTTGAACAATGTGAAGGTTAAGGCACTAACTCCTCCTCACATTTGAAAATCCACATATAACTTTTTTTCTTTTCTTTTTTTAATTTTCTTATTCTTTTTTATAGTTTCATTTTCTTTGTTAAAGTGTTGCCTTTACTCACAGATTTTCTCTCTGAGATCACTTCGCTGCATCTGAGTTCTCTGCCAGCATTCTTGAAGCTCTCTGAGTGTCTTAAGAACTTCAGTCTTGGAGGTTCCCTGGTGGTGTAGTGGTTAGGTTTTGACGCTCTCAACGCTGCAGCCTGGGTTCAATTCCCAGACAGGGAACTACCCAAAAGAAAAAAAAAAAAGAACTTCAGTCTTGAATTCTGTCATTTAGATCATATATTTCCAAATCTATAATTGCCTTTTCTGGAGATTTTTCATTTTCTTTCTGAGTGGCTTTGAACCTTAAAGTGCTCATTGTATGTGACGTGTTTCTTTTCCTGGGCATGCAGACTTTTTCCGTGGCAGATATGAAGAGATCTTTCTTTCACTTCCTAGTTGGTGTCACTGCAGTATCTCACAATATTTTTTCTTGGCTATTTGGTTTTCTCAATCTGGGAGCTTTCCTGGAAGATGAGTTTCTATTCTTTGACCCAATCATCTTGGCCTCAATGCACCTCCTCTTTGGGAAAATGTGGTGGACGCTTGTTTTCTATGCGTCTGAGATCAGTGCAAGCAGAAGCTGCAGCTCCTGTATCTTGCCCTTTCCATGAGCGCTCCTGCCTGTTTCTATGGGGGCAGGGTTTGTTGGGAAGGGTGGAGGTTTGTTTGCCTTATTTTTCAGCTGATTGTAAAGCAGGCACTAGGTGGAATTGGGAGGGGGAGTTCTGGGAGAGGGTTAGGGGAAGCAGCTAGGCTCTGTGTCTACAATTTCAGCCTGGGGGTCGGGGTAGTGAGGTTTACAGCTGTTTGGAGCCCCAGTACACTGAAGCTCAGTTCTGGTTTTAACTTGTCCATGGTCTTACAGGGTTTCAGCCACCCATGCCTCTGCTCTTTCCAGCTCACAGCCTCTAACCCACCTGGAATCATGCTGTTCTTTGTCCCATGTCGCAAGGCCCCCCACCTCTTTGCTTCTTCTGCCAGCCCCAGGTCGCATGGCACAGCCCCATCTCTGCACTGCTCCCTTCCCTCCTCTTCCATTTGCCCACCCCCCCCTTTTCTGACCTTCAGGTGTTTTCTTGTGATGTGTGGATTTCTCAGCTGGATCTCCTGTCATGCCACCATCTTAGGTCTTTCCACATATAACTATTGACTACCCCAGAACTTAGTTGTCCCTGAGGTGAAGGGGGGCAGAAGGGAATGGGTTCCAATCTGTCGATGTTCAAGTCCACCATATAACATAATATAAATCACTGCATCCAGTAGGACCTCTGTATTAATGGGCTCTCAACCAGGGATCGAAAACAGTACAAGTATTTACTGAAAAAAAACCTGGGTACCAGTGGGCCCATGCAGCTCAAACCATTGTTGGTCAAGGGTCAACTATAATTTCCTTTAACAGTAATTGGTTTTGTTAGATTGTTGGAGGTTTTCTTTATATTTAACATTACAAATTTAATATAAGGTCTTACACTGTAATTTCTCAATTTTTTGACATCTGTTCACTCTGCACCATGAAATAAGAAATTTGGCACATTTTACTGCCTGGCAACCTTTTATCTCTTGATTTTATTATTTGATTACTAATATTACTATTTCTAATATTTATATTTTTATATTATAATTAAGTCATCTGCAATTTGTAGAGATTGATTTAAAACCAATCAATAATATTAAAACAAGTCTAGAATATAGTGATTATTGAACCAACCAACGTGGCCCAACAAATAGAGAAGTGAACAAAATTTTGAAAATGAAGTCCTGACTCAAAGAATGTCCCAAGTATGAGCTAAAAATGTCTTCTTTATTCATTGGTTTTCACTGTTCTTTACTTCACCCAGGAAATGCTCAGTTTCCATTCCTCTCTAGGTTCATGTCACCCTTCTCTTGCTTCCCACTTTCCTAGAACAGAGCTCTTGTAAGTCAGAAAATTATGATCTTGATTCATTTACTTGAAATTTTAAGTACAGGTAGAATTGCATATTCAAAATTATTTTCTTTCAGAAGTTTGATAAAATACTATTCCATCATACCCTAGCTCTGACATGTTGGTAATACTGCTGGGAAAGTGTTGACATACATGTTTCTCATCCCTTTATAAGTCACTCAGTTAATTTCTCTCTGGAAGCTTCTAGGGCATTTTGTTTATTTCTAGTCCTCTGAAAATACAAAAGAATGTGAAAAAATATGTCTTCTGCAATTCATCCTCCTTGGTATTTTGTTATACTCATCTTATTGAAGACTAATGTCTTCATCCAGCCCAGGATAACTTACCAGTGTTTATACCAAATACTCCCAACTACTATCTCGGCATTCTGCCTCTGGGATGTCTAATGAAGAGACGTTTGGCTGGTGTTTAGCCTCCATTTATCATATTTTCAATCTTTTTGTCTTTTCATATTCAACTACTGCTTATATTGTAGTTTTTTTAATGATTTCACTGGGAACTTGTAAAAGGAAAGGAGGTGTATATGTGCTTTGTATTTCGTTTGAAACAAAAAGTCTGGGTTTTTAAGTATTTTGATGTGAACCTTTCATGTAAAATGTTGAAAATTAAATTACATGCCTTCCTTCAAGATTATAGCATATCCATATATATAAATTTTAAATATGTAGGAGGTAATTTTTCTAAAATTTTTATTTGAAGTAAAAATTATAAAATATATTTCATTGTTTTATAAGTTTGACATCAATTTTTATTTGAGATAAATAATTTGGACTTTCCACTACCTACATACTATATACCCACATGTTTGAAGGGTATTCTCATTTACAAAAGGGGCTCAAAAACCAAAGTATTCTATGTGACTACACTATTTTGCTTTTTGGGTAAGCAGAGTCTCACCCAACACTTTTAATTGCCAAGTGTTTCCTGAAATAAATAAGATTTTAAAAACACCAAAAGGTAGTTTCCACATTCAGTTAAAAACAAATTTAAAAGAGAAAAATGTAAATTAAGTAGGAGCAATTGGCAGAGCAACTCATCTTCCTTCAAAGCAGATGTCCATCTGTTTTTACTACAAACATAAAATATAACATGTACATATGTATTCCGATAGGTACCTGCAGAGATTCACATTATTTTTTCCTAGTAGCTTTAGTGTTATGATAGAAATAACTATGACTCTATTCTAAACATTCCTAAGTATAAAAGCTTTGTATTAGTAATAAATTACTTATGACACTTCACAATGAATATTTAGTTAGAAAAAGTCATGGAAACACAATTTAAAACACAGATTAATGGGGATAAAAAAAATCACTGAAGAGCTTAGGGTTTCATGATAGATTCAAATACAAAAGAGAAAAATTTACACTTATAACTAAACCGAGTTGAACCCAAAGCAAACCTTCCACTTCATATACACATATAACATGAGTTCAGTTTTCTTGTATGTCCTTGGCATGAACGTTCTCTAACCAGAGGAGAGATGTTCCATGTAATAGTCTCTCAAAGAACTATGCTAGACCTCTGTTTAGCTTCAAAAATGTTACTGAACTTTGAAACTATGAAAGTATCATACTGGCCAAAGCTGTTACAGCAGGCTCCCAGATACTTCTCTCAGATCCTAATAAAACATTCTCCTCCATGACATTCAGACTACAAACAAGTTTGGTTATAAAAGTCTTCTTACCATATCAGATAGTTTAGTAGTTTCTTCTGTTCTTGGTAAGAGAGCAACACGTCGTTTAATCAAGCGGGGTCGTTCACTAGAAATTCCACTAACCTATGAATTCCAAAAACCACATTGAAAAGAGTATATCACTTATACTTATCAATACAAGTGGCACTATAAGTAGTAAGTTTGAAATGAAGCTCATCAATATTGCTGTATCATTAAATATAGACATATATTCATAAAAATTAAATGGGATATAGAAGTAAAAGACTTCAAGTTCATGAGATATTAAAATGAAAAAAGAGTTGGTTATATGAACCTCTGAGAAAGTAAGATGTATCGCATACATTATTTAAACATATTAAGGGTGAGTTATTAGCTATACTCTAATGTCAAATACAGACATCAATTCTTATTCTGTATCATAACCAGCAGGCTGTAATCTCTATACTATATGAGAATAAGATATGTTTACTTAATTATTAATACATAAAATAAAAATATAATAATAACTATTTAAATTGATTAGGTGACAATCCTGGATTAATACATTTTCCATTTTTAGAAATGATCCACATTCTTTTAAATAACATGATTCTTTACATGCACTGAAGATATAATTAAATCTAGAGAAAGCTGATAATAAAAATTTTAATTAGCCATTATATAATCCTTGTAATATGATATTTTCCAATCAATCATACAATTAAACCATTTGTATTCATTTAATAATTTAAACTACAACCAGCAGTAACCAGGTGTAACCATTCTTTATGTATACAAAAGGGATGTAAATTTGTTTTACCATTTTTGTACACATCACTGTTTTTATTTCATATTTAATATTCAGAATTTGATACCTAGTTGAATAACTGGATATCTTTTTCTCCACTTTTTGAGAAACATTAATTTACTAAAAAATCCATGGTTCACATACTGTATCTTAGAAACTACAGGCCTCTCCTAAATGATGAAATTGGTGCTTCTCCATTCTTTTTCTCAAGATATTATTTCTATCTAGTCACTCAAAAGAAAATAGACAGATTTTTTGGGGAGTGGGGTAGTTCCCTGGCTGGGAATCGAACGCAGGCCACAGCGTTGACAGCGCTGAAGCCTAGCCGCTACACCACCAAGGAACCCCTAGATTTTATCACTTCAAAAACAGAAAAATTAGAACCACATCTTAGAAATGCAAAAGCCCTCATATATAGAGCATCTGAGCCAGCATTATTAATTTGTGTGGTTTTGTACTTATTGAAACTGCAAAACAATTTACTTTTATAATTATGATATAAAAAAGTTCAAAAGCATTTTGCAATTTTTATTGCTTTTGGGTAGAAGTAAACAGTACAGGAGATGAATTACTCAAGGATGACTTTGGCTTTAGGGGGAATAAGTAGTGTGTAGAACACTGCATTTTTACCCAAATAATTAAAAATAAAACCCAGATAAAATATAACAAAATTCTATTTTTAAAGGCCTCATAGAGTTGTGTACACTTTCAACTCTGTGACTTGTTACTATAGAAAAAAGGGGCTAAGATTCTGAAGAAGGCAGAATCTCCAGAAGGTGAGCTATCAATCTGCAGGTGCTTCGTCCCTGGGGGAATTTGCTGGTAACAGGCAACAGAGGAAGAATTAGGGTTTAGACCTGGCAGAGGGCTGTTGTTAAGGAATTGAGAAACAAGCATATTGCAGTCTTGTTATGCCAGGATGACAAAATTCCTGATTTGAGGAGCCATAAAACACACGGTCTGTCTCCCCATCAAGATTTTGCAAGGGGATTGAGGCAGGGGTGGAGAGGAGGGAAAGATGATACTAAAAATCTATGTCAAAACTCTAAAACACAGAGGTATTAAAGAGTTCAGAATCTGTCAGAGAGAGGAATACTGAACACATCAGCCTCACAGTTGAAATCCCCGGAGGACTACACTTCAAAAAAAAAAAAAAAAATGAACAAACCAGAACTAAACTAATCCCTAGAAAAACTGTAATCACCACCATCCATGATTGAATTAGGTGATCTCATCTGACCTCTATCTGCCTTACAGAGAAAAGTATAAAATCTCTTTGGAAGAATATAACAGCATTTAGAGTCTATATTATAAACAATATTTGGCATTGCATCAAAAATTATGGGGCTTGCCAAAAGACAGACATGAATGATAAATACTCAAGAGGGAAAATAATAACAGAAAATAACAGACTGACAGGTGGTCCAGATATTGGAGTTAGTAAACAGGACTTCTAACTGTGATTGATGTGTTCAAGAAAACAAAGGGGAAAAATGAAAAAGAATAATTGAAAACATGAAGAATTCCTCCTGAAAAGTTAAATTTTCAAGGAAGTTTAGGCATTCTAGAACTGAAAAATAGAACATCTGAAATTAAAAACTCAATAGATCACTTAAATAACATTTGAAATATAGGTGGAAAAGAGATTAGTAAATTTTAAGATAGCCCTGTAGAAAACATCTAAACTGAAGCACAAAGATAAAAAGGAGGCATAATGCAGAAGGGTTATAAGAGATGTTTAAGGCCTGGTGAACAAGTAGAACATACATATTTATGAAAGTCCCAGAAAAGCAAGCAGAGAAGAATGTGACAGAAAAAATATATGAAGATAGAACAATCAAGATATTTTAAAACTGATAAAAGACACCAACCCAAAGATTCAAAGGTTAAGCAAATTTCAGGCACATAAATATAAAGAAAAACACATTTCGATACAACAGATTTTTAAAAGGAGGACAATTACTTTCAAAAGAAAAACTATAACTTGTTGAGAAACAATAAGTTGTCAAACTTACTTCTCAACAAAAATAACAGAAGGCTGAAAGCAATAGAATAACATCTTTAGAGTGCTAAAAGAAAATTATTACCAACCTAAAAATCCAAACAAAAACAAAATAAAATATGACTAAATAAAGACATTTTTAGACAAAACTATAATAATTCATCATCAATAGACTTTGGCCAGAGGAAACACTAAAGGAAGTTTTTCCAGCAGAAGAAAAATGATTCGAGATGGAAACATGGAAATGCAGAAAGAAATGAAGCACAACAGATAGGATCATTGTAGGGTAAATATGAATAAATACCGACTTTAAAAAACAACATTCAATATACAGGGTGCAGCATAAATAACACTCCTTTTTTATTTACAAAATCATAAGAATGTAATTCTGTAACATAACAATATCATAACTACATTAACATAACTACTTTTTAAAAAGTTACTTCTGCCATACCCTATATATAAACTTATAACGTATGACATTAGTTAAACAAAACAGGAGTTAGAAAAACTTGAGGTAAAATGTTCTAGTTCAACACTGCAAAAACTGAAGGATGGATATTATAATTTTGGTGCAAATAAGATGTACTCAATAAAATTTGGGAACTTTTGGTTTCCTCTATACACCATTTCTTCTTCCATATTAAATAATGGTTAGCTTTTTAGCCTGATAGCTTTATCTAATGAACAGAGCCTATCACAGAATAACTCGAGCTTTTCAACTTTCTCTATTAGGTGACATATAGAATTTACCTAATCTTACTTTCAAATTGTTTAGTAATATTAACTTAATAATGCTGGATATGGGAGTGAACCCATGATTTTTCAGTATTCGTTAATGCTAAAGACCATGAAATACTAAAAGGTTGGAAGAATAAGGCAAGGAGAAATCCCAAAACAAAGAAAAAAGTTTGAGCTATGATAAACATGCTAATTTAAGTTATAACTTCTGATATTATTTTTATCTCCTATGGCATCCTTTATATGATACTGTGTTGAGAGGACCTAAAAACAGAACAGATATGTGGAAATATTAAAAGCTGTACATATTTTTGCAGTAACATTCTTCATGGAACTAATTTTAGAACCCTCTACTGTTCTAATGTCTTGCTGTTTACCTGATACTTTTGTGAAATTTAAAAGTAAGCATTTCTAACACTTTTATCCCCAGAGAAAAATTTCAGATCAATACAAAAAGAAACAGTATGGCTGCATAAGCCTATTTTTGTTAAAAAAAACATTTTAGAACACTTTGTATATTGAAGATCAACTCATTTTACTGTTCCTTTTCTTACACTCATAGTAATGGTTTTTACTTATAAAACCATAAGCCCTATTAATTTATTTTCACATAGGGTATATTTTTGTCTGTCTTCTTAATCTCTCTTTTCAAAACCAATTATTTATACCCAATGAAACCATCCTGAATGTTCAATCTGTTGGTTGGTAAGCAATCAATATACAGATTGGTTCCATCACCCTCAGTGTTCCCCTGTGCCACCTTGGAGTTAGTTCCCCAGCAACCACTGATGTTTGCTGTCTCTCCTGTTTATAAATTTTCACTTCAAATAAAATTTTGTTTTAAAATAAAAATTTTAAATCTACAGGAAAAGAGAATTCTTTTTCTTTTTTACCATTTTAGTCAGTTCAATTGTTATGGACTTTGGCATCATTTCCTTGATGTCTTCTGTGCTGTGGGTTTAAGTTTCATGAATATGTGGGGTTTCTGTTCTCATCAAAGTTTGGAAAATTTCAGCCATCATTTCTAAATATATTTTTGATGTCCCACACTCTTTTTTTTTCAGAGATTCCAATTACACATATATTAGGTCAATTCAAATTGTACCACAGTTCATTGATACTTTAGTCACTTCTTTTTGTATTTTTTTCTGTGTTTCAATTTTAATAGTACTTATTATTATCTTCAGGTTCAACTAATCTTTCCTTCTGAACTATCTAATCTATTGTTAATCACAGTGTACTTTTTTTCCAACTGTTATATATTCCATTTCTAGAACTTAACTTCATATCTTCTTATTTGTGCCATTTCTCTATTTAATAAGCTCCTCTTTCTTCAACCTTCTTGAACATATGGAATTTAGTTATAATAACTTTTTAATGTCCTGTGTACTAAATCTATCATCTGTGGAATTTCTGGGTCTCTTTTCATTGATTAGTTTGTTTTTTTTCCTTCATTCTGGATTGTATTTTCCTGCTTCTTTTCATATCTACTAATTTTTTTTAGTTGGATGCTACACTCTGTGAATATTACCTTGGTGGGTGCTGGATATTTTTTAATTCCTACGAATATTCCTAAGCTTTGTTCTGAAGTGCAAAAGTTCAGTAATGGAAAAAAAAATACACACACACACACACACACACGGTGCCAAAAAAAAGTATACACATTTTTACAAAGGAAAACACTGAATTAAAATTGTAATAGTCAATATATACCAATAACAAAAGATGAATGCGAGTCATGTTTGACTTCTGCAATTACAAGAGGTGCTCAAAGTGGTTACCATCAGCAGCCAAACACGTCTGATCATGGAGAACTACTGCCTGAGCAATGTTGACCAAAGTGTCCACTTGTTTTGCTGAGCATGCCATTTCAATTTCTTCCTGAAGTACCATCAGTGAAGCCATTTTCTATGGTACACCACATCCTTTAAGTACTCCCATTGGTAGAAATCAAGGGATGTTATGTCAGGAAAACATGGGAGAAACTCAAAACAACATTCTCAAATTTCAAATACCACTTCAAAATGGTCTTGTGCTCCTTGAAAGACAACCATGCTTCTGCCATTTTCTTTGACTGTCCTGCCTGTCACATAGTGATGCTAGCATTCATTCAATTAATGCCATGATTTGATTGAATACCATGCTACACATTGCTACTGTAATTCAATTCAACTACATAGATTAAAATCTCTTAAATTGTGTATACATTTTTGGCACCCCTGGTATATAATAAAATGATTGAAGAAAAAAAGAAATTGCCATTCCTGGGTGGCATAATGGTGGCTAAGGAAACATTTTTAAAAACTTATAATAAATTAGTAAAGTCAATCATTTAATATAGCAAGAGGTGTAGATAGAGCAAATCTTTAATAAAGATTTGGTAAAGCAAATCTTTAAAAAAGACTATTTTATTTATTTATACCAATAACAGAAAGCTAAACAATGCAAATATGTAAAAGGTGTCACTTACAATAGAACTTTAAAAAATCAGATACTGAGGAATAAATCTAATAAAGATGTGTAAGACTTCTACACAAAAAATATAAAGTTGCAAAACATTTAAAGAAGACTTAATATAAAGAAGACTTAAATTTATTTTCAGAAAATACTGGAACAATCTTGAAATGAGAATAAGCATTTAAAGAATTACATATGAGGCAGTTCCCTGCTGGTGTAGTGGCTTAAGCCTTCAGTGCTGTCAATGCTGCGGCCTGGGTTCGATTCCCAGCCAGGGAACTACCCACATTAAAAAAAAAGAAAAAAAAAATGAAGAATTGCGTATGAGATCCTCAAAGACATAAAAAAAGTAAGGTCCATTTTTAAAAAAGAAGTTGCAAACATAACTATGGACCAAATTATTTTTTATTCTATCATAATTTACTATGTAAATAATTTCCATAATAATAGTATGACTTTTAATAAGGAGGCATATATATCACATGTAACTTTTTTGAAACCCACATAAAAAAATATTACTTGGTATTTACATGTTACCTGATAATCAGCAGGCCCAGGAGTACTAAAAGATTCTTTCTGAATTGAGAAGAAAGTCCGAGGAACAGAAGAACCAAATGCACTTGTTTGTTTCTTTGTGTATTTACTGCTAAAGCTGTCAGCTGTAGCATTGTTCAGGATATTATAAAACCCAGGACCTAAAATTATGAAAAATATTATATGTAACAATAAACATGATTTTAAATCTTTTTAACTGAGTAATTTTAAGTAATTTTTTTAGAAAGAACTCATATATTGCTCACAAGGATGCAAAATGTCGTATGTCACCTTGAAAAACAATTTGTCAAATTCTTATAAAGTTAAATATATATTTACCATAAAACCCAGAAATTCTACTCCTAGGTATTTTCCCAAGAGAAATAAAAACTACCCAAATGTCCATCAGCTGGAGAATATATATATTCAAAATGTGCTATGCCCAAACACTGGACTACTAGTCAAGCAATAAAAAGGAAGGATACATGCAACAACATAAATGAACCTCCAAACATCATGCTATGTGAAAGCAGGTAAACATAAAATCCTAAACAATGTGTGATTCCATTGATACAAAATTTCAGAAAAATGCAAAATCATAATGACAATAACAGTTGCCTTGGGCTAGGAGTGGGGATGAAGATTAACTATGAAGGGGCATGAGAGAAGTTTATAAGAATGATGGAAATGTCTCAAAACTTCATTGTAGTTATTAGCTAACCTATATACATTTATCAAAACTCATCACACTATACACTTAAAATAAATCATTTTTTTGTGTAAATTATGCCTCAATTAAAAAGGAAGGGAGGGAGGGAGAGCAGAAAGAAAGAAGGAAGGAAGGAAAAGAGGGAGGGAGGGAGAGAAAAAATTCTTGATGGCAAAAAGTATTGAAAAATTGATGTGCGACATTAAAAATCTATTCAGAAAAAAAAATCCCCTATCATCCAATCTTCCTAACCCACCAGTTATTTTAATTTTTTGCCTTTTACCTTTGAGTAGTGCATATTTGTAACCAAGAATATTTTCTACAGTGGCAATTTGAGTGAATAACAGTTCTCTTTCTTTTCATTCAAAATAATACAAACATATTTTTATGCAATGGAAAAAAGTTTTTAATCACATTCAAATATTTGAAACACACAGTCGATCCTTGAATAATGCAGAGTTTAGGGCACCAACCCCCACACAGTCAAAAATCTTTATATAATTTAAGACAGCCTTCCACATACTTGGATTCCCAACCACAGATCAAAAATACATATTTGTTACGTTTTATAATTTATTATAAATGTAAGTTCCAGTGAGCAACAATATCCATAAAATGCAATATGGCATACTTAAAAGAACACTTGACTTGGTTGTACACATATATATGGATTCTACAAAATTAGCTCTGCAACTAAATAGGCATGAAATATCACTTTAATTTCATTTGTTTTTCTGGGCTTCAAGTTCCTTATCTGAAGATAATAGGAACTGACCAAAATCAGTAATACACAAAATGTGGTCTGCTGGACTGCTGTGTGTCCAAGAACAATCTACAAGAAAAGGAGCTTACAACTAAATGTAAACTGATTATTTTACCTAGCATTTTATAACTAGTTTTTTTTTCCCCCATGAAGAAGATTGTTGATTTATCTTCTGGTGCAATCTCCTTTCTCACTGTAGGCAGCAAACAGTTGACAGGTGGGTACTTTGAGTGGCACAAGGCTAGATGATACTTCAGGTTCCTTCTGGATTACAGGTATTCAAATCATTCTATATAATCAAATCCTCTGTACTCCTGATATACGGAAGCTATCCAGAAAAAATCATGCCATAAATGCCTCTAATTTTCATATTACATGGATGGCTACTTTACGGACATCCTTCATATATAACATTTTTTTCAAGAAGGTTGCCCACAAACTCTTCCCATTTTTTCAAATATTTCAGTTGTAAAGTCTATTACTGAAAAATCTCTACCAAAAACTCTGTTGTCCCAACTTGCAGAAAATCTAAATGTTAATATGTTTTATTCCCGCCATCTTCCAACATTCTTCTACTGGTATTGTTAAGGAAAAAGATAAATGAAAGTGTAATGGAAACTATTTGGGCCACCATTTAAGATACTTAAGAGAGAAATACTTCAGATCTTTTTCTCTTTTGGCATGAGAGGACAACATAACACCTTAGAAGTTTAAGTACTTAAATATAGGGACCTTAAGCCCTACTGACCTAGGCTCAACTGGAATAATGCCAAGCACCTATACATGACCACTCCAGAACGACACTCCTAGAATAGTCAGACTTCTACATAGAGACTCAGGACTCCAAGACTAAGTATTTCAATAGACCTAGGTGTATGCTATAAAGCCTATGACTTTGCGTGAGAAGTGCTAGAATATGACTTTCACTGGAGGCTGTTGGTCAAGAAAGCCACCAAGCTAGCCAAGATTGAAGGGGTAAAGAATAGACTCAACCTCTCAATGGTATGAGTAGTAAATAATTTTGTACCAGCATTAAAGTATTACCTTAATAAATTACCATACCAAAATTTGTAGCAATGGTTTGGGATCCAGCAATGGGTCAGAAACTGAAACAACCTCAAGACTTAGACCCTTGAAGAGACAGTTGATGATGGCTTAAAGGACAGTAATGAAATGTTATTGGATGTTAGAGAAAAGGTTATTTATATTATTTAAAGGCAGAAATTTTAACAAAACAAATGCTTGGGATAATGAAAAAAATACCTGATAAATTAGTAGATCCCAGTTAAGGGGATTTCTACAGTGAATAACAAAAGTGCCACCTAGTTGCTTTTAGCTATCTAAGTATGGATAGAAGGAGAAAACAAAAACTTTTCAGTTTTCAAGCAGAATTTATGGGAAATGAAAAGGAATCAAGATTTTCTACATATGAAATAAAACTGTTTTTCCTCCCCAGTCTGTCCATATACCTAAAAGCTCTCAGAGCAAAAATGGTCCCCAAACCATTTTTAAGACCCTTTGCTAATACCTCAGAAAAGATTTAAGATAGTACTTCATAGGATCTCTCACTTGGAGAAAAGGGCCTCTATGAATCTTAAGGCCATGTATCCAACACCCTCTTGGTGAAGACAATAGTGCCCCTAAGAATTTAAAAGGACTGAAACACATTAGCACCAAAGGTGACCCAACATAGACAAGGGTTTTTCTAAGAAGTACATATGTGTGTGGCTTTCATCCACTATATCTGATTATAAATTAATATAATAAGAAAGCTACAAACATTTTGCAAGGAATTATACCAACTTGGAATGAAGGAGAAATAGTGTAAAATAAAAAGTAGCTTATAGGCCTCCAATTTTCTATGCACAGGAAGCAAGCTGAGAAAGCTCTGGCTGCAAACACAGCCTATTTCTTATAGAAAGAAAAGAAGATTCAATGGATGATACTAAGAGACCAAAAGGTAGAATCAAAAAACTGGCAACATATGCTGGTTGGATTTCAGAATTGCTAAAGCCCTCTTATGGGGCTCCAGTTTTCCTTCCTTATTAAATAGGAGTGTCTAGTATGATTATCCTTATCAGAAAATTCACTGGATAAAGGAAACTTATAACTAAACGTGTGACATATTAAATCGAAATCTTAGCAAAATGGTAAGTTATTTCTATCTGTGTTTAGTGTATAGTCAGTGCTTTAAAAAGCATTGTTGACTTACAGTGACAACACCAATGACAGAACAACAAAAAGGCTGTATGCTCTGGTGCATCCATCTTGTTAAGAATATTAAGTTTCATTAAGCTGCAAAGCAGTAATATATAAATGAATTCCTAACCTGGCATTTCCTCTGTCCTGGAGACCTTTGTGAATCGAGCAGCATTTTGACAAACTGGGGTATTTTTCAGTGTTGGTGATTTCTTCGAGGACTTGAAAGCAGTTAGAGATACATTATATGCACCAGGAGCTGGGGTGGTTGATTTCATAGGTGCAAATCTCTAGTGACGAACAAGAAAATATGCGAATGAGAAACTATAGTACTTAACTGCCTTCTTAATTATATAGCATCTGGAATTTAATATATTTCTTACTGGAGTGAAAAAACATAGATGAATTAAGATCCTGTACCTATCAAAAGATGAAATATATAGCTTTTGGTATAATAATCTACATGTTAATACAGTAACGCATTAAGTACTTAACTAAGCCCGATAGGTTTTTTGAAGGAAATTAACTCAATATGAGATTCTAGATGATAACATATGGCCCAGACTCACCTACTGTTCACATATTATACCATTTGCTTTGTTGGTTAGCCCACCCTCTCTCTTTCTGCCCCTCCCTTTGTCCATTCCTCCATCTCTCTCTCTCTCTCTCTCTCTCTCTCTCTACACACACACACACACACACACACACACACACACAACCATTTAATGGCCCTTTACCCCTAAATATTTTTGTCTGTATTTACTAAAAATATGGATATTTTCTATATATCCGAAGTACTTCAGTAAATGTATCAACGATACATTTATCTAATCTACCATTCATATGCCAAATCTGTCAGTTGGTCTAATAATGCCTCTTGCATTTTTTCCCTCCAATACATAATCTATTCTAGGGTCAGACAGTGTTCTTAATCTCCTTTAATGCAGAAGATTTTCAAAGTCTTCCTTTGTGTTTTGTGACTTAGGTAGAATATAGTACCCCTCTTTTGTATAATAGAACCCTCTTTATTTGGGGTTTCTCTGATGCTTCCTCTTGATTACATTCAGCTTATGCATTTCAAGACAGAATATTAAATAGGTGACGTTGTTGGTGCCTGTCTCAGAGCACCATATCTGGAAGGACACAATGTCCTCTGGCCCTCACTGTGATTTTAACTTTGTTCAAATCCAGCACACCAACTACATTTATCATCATTCAGCATTCTACTGAAAGCAAGAACGCTCCCTTCTCCCCCAATTATTTTTTTATCTATTATTTTTTCTCCCTCTATTTATTTATCTATTCGCTATCCATATGGTCTCATGAATGCCAGTTTTAATGATTTATAATTATTTTTACCAGTAGGGAGCCCTTCAAGTCAGTTCATATATCCCTATGACATGCCCTAATCTTTTTTTTTTAAGACATTCCTTATTTTCTGACATAGTAAGATGTTGAAGGTCCATCTTCCACCTACTCTGCACAGTCCCTGCTTCTTGGCTCATTGAGCGGACAGAGCTAGAATACATAACTATATATCTGAATCTATACATGCACATACACATAGACACATGTAAATATATGTATGTGCACATACGTTATACACATACCTGTATACATATATTTTTGTGAACCATAAGTTCACATCCAAACTTTCCATTCACATCTGTTCCACCAGGTTCTCACCTCCCCCAATTCATACTTGTATGTCCCTTCTTCCACGGTGGAAACCCTGGCTCACAGTATCAGCTTTCTAGCTCAACCCTGTAATATACCTAAAATAGTTTCATGATTGCTTCACCTATATACCATTACAATAAACCAACCTACTAAAAAGAATTCAGGATTTGTTTGAAATTCCTGTACGCATTACATTCCTATATGCATCACATTCCACTCCATCCTGGCCAAGACTGATTACTGAAACACTGTGATGACCCGGATTATTCTTTCTTTTCCCCCTTCAATGTGGTTAAGAGTATACATTCGGAATAAAATGGCTCATTTGTTTCCATTTGCTTTCAGTTTTAGGGATTTTCTTTTAAACTTTTCAAATGTTTACTCATGTATTTTTATTTCTGAATATGTGGAACAGTTACATGCTTCCAAAAGACAAATACATATTTTAAAAGGTATACTCAAAGAAATGTTGCTCCCTCTCCCTTTCCTGCCACCCTGTCACCCCCATGAATGCTGTGCCACTGGGGGGGAAATGTCCAAATTTATCATTTTTGCTAATTTCTATGATATAAATACACCACCATGGTGGCTAGTTTCATACTACCAACATAACAGCAACCAATGTGCAAACCTGGAAAAGTTAACAATTGGCTCCTGCAAGTCAGCAGAAATGAACTGCAGTACATCAGTGCTTCCACTCCATCTCCTCACCATCCCTTGTACCTAAACAACTTCATTGTTTTCTGCTTTATCCTGGAAGTGTTCATGTAAACAGTTATGGGTATGTTTCATATTTTCCTTTCTTTCTCACACAAGAACGTAATATATTATATACACTTTTTTTGCATTTTATACAGTAGGTAAATCTTAACATTACTTAAAATAAATTTATTAATGGCACTAACAAAAAAAAGACTCTCTAAACAAGTTTTCTCCTAAATACTATATTATTATTTAGTTACTGAGTACAGTATTTTTAAAATTATAATACTCAACCCTGGCTGCATATAAAATTACTTGAGGAGTTCAAAAGATACTGGTGCCTGGGCCCTATTCTGGACCAACTGAATCAATCTCTAGGAAGGAGAGAAGAAGGCACCTAGGTCTTAGAAGGTATTAAAATTCCCAGGTGTTTCTAATACACAGAAGGAGGAAAAGCATTGTGATAAAAGAAATCCTATGTGTAAAAATTAATAGTTGAAGATATAAGGAAATTCAATACATTTAGATGAAATGGCAGACAACTCCTTAAATCAATAACTGAAATAAATATTCCAGAAATATGTCTTTATACCTATAAACCAAAAATTGCGTCTTAAGTCCACCTTATTAAGTTCATTATTGCTTGTTCTACCGGAGTCATTAGTATATTTGTTCATACGCAACTAAACACTAATACTACCCCTAACAGGCAGTCCCATTGATTTTAACTCTTCCATATCTTTCACTCCAGAACTGTGATTTTTTTCTTTGTCATCCCCTTAAACAAAATTGATATCATATACTATTCTATTTCTGTAAATATTTTCAAAACACTATAACTGATGCCAAGTGTTATCAAATTAGGACTATATCAGATGAAGAGAAATAGCAAAAATACTGAGAGTTTTAGCTGTACATTATATTTTTAAAAATCAAGGGCACATATATGCATAACATCCTATTCCCATACATTCATTTTGTGGAGTACCTTATTGAGTTGCTCAAGGCAGAAACCTGGTATTCATTCTTGATTCTTCCTAAATCTCTCACCACAACATCTAATCCATTAAAAAGTCATGTTAATTATATCTCCAAAATATACCTGCAATCTATCTTCTTGTCTCCAAGGAGATACCTCTTATGTACAATGGAACCTGCAGTCATCTGAAGGTTAACAACATTCCCAAGTTAAATAAGATAACCAGGGCTATACATAGTACAACTGGATAACTATTGCAACTACTCTGATCTGGAGACTACCACCTTATAAAGGTTTGCTAGTATTGCAATGTGCTTGTCACAGCAATACTATAGATACCTTCAAGTCTCTTTAATATATACCTTGGACAATGTGAAATGATTACTGTGAAACAGATTCCAGCATAACTAATAAAGCCCCAGTGGCATCTGTAGATATGGCCTATTGCTTGGCTCCACAGAGAGCCTTCAGAATCTTCTATCAGCACGGCCTCATAGACTACATATTAGCACTCTACATACTCATTGGCAATGTATATTTAAAAACTCAGACTAAAATCTCATATAAGCTAAACTGAGCTTTCACATATGCAATTTTGCATAAAAGAAATTGCTTAATATATGGTTTCAATTCAAATATTCATTGTTGCATAACTCATATTGTAATCTTATTGTTAACACTGTAATCTTATTTCATTTCATTTTACCTACAATTTTTGGAAGTATGATTTGCCCAGGCCATATTTTTTTCCAATTTGCTTTTTATAATCTTCCTGAACATCACTGGATTTGTTGCTGGCTTCACATTATACCTATTATACTCTGCTTATGGAAATGACTATAGACCATTACCTGGGATCGAGAAAGAAAAGCAGGTGATGCATCATTTACATTTGGTGTCATACTTTCAGTCGTCTGAAATTGACTTTTAATGTCATATTTTCCAGGCCCTGGTACACCCTAAATCATTACAGGAAAAAAAAAAAAAAAAAACATGTTCTCATTAAGAAAGCATTTATAGTAAGTACCTAAGGGAACAGTTGACTAAATATATGAACCAAAGCCACAGGGTTTTTAAGTGAATTCCTATATTATATTACTAAAGCACTTCATTAAAAGGCAAGACAGAACAAATTTCCTAAGAGTAACAACACAAAAAGTTCCCTTATCAAATCTGAGACCTGAAAAAACACTGCTTGAACTTTGCTGCCCTCTACTGACAGAGCTCAGAAAAAAATTACCAAGTTCTTCATATGATTAAACATTACAATGAATAGAAGAGGCTTCTAAATTTCTGCCATTTAAATGTTTACAACCAGCTCTTCTCTAAAAAAAATAATTTACTGTCTTTCAAATTTCCGTTAATCAGTAGATTGCTTTGTTTCCACAAATGAACTTCAGAATATATTTTAACTACAAATGTTATAAGATGTTAACACATTAAGTTTTTAACTACTTTCAATAGATTAAAAAAATCAATAAACACTGGGACTGAGTTTTTACCTTGGTAATGCAATTTAAATACATATCAAGAACTGCTATTTATTCAACATCAAATAGTTTAATTACCTTGAAAAGGTATCTTTTATACTATAAAAATGTTAAATTCAAATATTTTGCTTTATATATACCTCCTCTAGTCTTTTCTACATTTGAAAGAATGATTCTTTATTTGTGAATTAAATACTTAGCTCATAACTTGGATGCATAATGAAATTCCATCAGCAAATCCTATCACCTTTTTCAATTTTTGTCCAAATTTAACCACTTCTTTCCACCTCTGCAAACACCACTCTGATCCAAGGCACCATCTCTTACTAGATTACTATGAAATCTTCCTAACTGCCCACTCTGCTTCCTCCCTTGTCTACCATCAGTCTATTTTCAGCACAGTAGCTAGTGATGATTCAGTTAGGATGTTCATATAGAAAAAGTAAGACTTATTTAAGAGTTTGAAAGTACCACATTGGAGACCTGCATCTTAAAATACTAATCAGTAAGTGTTTCTAATTCTAATTTTAAACTCATGGATTTAAACATATTGGATTTGTATTGCTCACTGATGTTGAAATCATCCCATCTTTGGTCTGAGAATCCATTTGCATGAGCCTCTGAGTCCTTTGGCATGACCCTAGTAGTCTTTCATACCTTCCTTGGTCTCTGGTATGACAAGATACCCTTCATTTTTGTTATATCCTCTCACCTCTTTACTCTTCTATGTCAATGTTCCCAAGTCCAGAAACTCTCATTTAATTTCTCCACCACTAGACCTCATGTCTTCTCCTACAGTGGGATGAGGAAGTTGCCTCACTACAAGCAATGGTGCTTCTTACCTAGATTACCACCAATCCTGACGTTTTCAGGCCTACCTGCATCCTTCCAAAGTAAATGATATTCCTGGATGTTTCAAAGGAACTGCAATCTGAATTGGCTCTCCCTTGTCATCGCCCTCCTAAGACATTTACCAAACAGCTTCATCCATTCTCCCCTTTGACCTTTACCCATCAGTTGTTTTACATTTACCATTTACCACTTGCCATCAGTTTTCCATCTTCGAAAACTGAAAATTTTTTATCAATTATCATTTCTCCTTTATCCTTTTTCTTTGTTGTATTGCACCTTTTTATCCTTTTAATAATTTAGTGAAGCTTTGGGAGTGTTAATGGCCTTAACTGTGTGCCCCACCCCCAAATTCATGGGCCCCAGTACCTCAAAATATAACCATATTCGGAAATATGCTCTTTAAAGAGGTAATTAAATTCAAATGAGGTCTTTAGGGTGGGTCCTCATCCACTATACCTAGTGCTTTTATAAGAAGAGGAAATTTGGATATAGACATGAGCATGCACAGAGATAGACCATGTGAAGACATGGAAATAAAAAATCCATTTACAAGCCAAGGAGAGAGGCCTCAGAAAAAGTCAATGCCAACATCTGATATCAGACTTCTAACCTGCAGAACTGTGAGGAAATAAATCTATTTTGTTTAAACCACCCAGCCTATAGTACTTAGTTTTATGCCAAACCTAGGAAACTAACAGAGAGAGGAAGCTAAGATATAAACATGGATCATATCAACCTTGTTCAATCAGAAGTCCTTCTATCTCTTCCTATAAAAATTATAAAATACAAAGAATTTCATAAAGTTAAAAATGTAGCAGAACACATAACAATTGTACCATCCAAGTCTAAGAGTGATGGCAGTGGCAATTCTGAGAAGGAAAAAGTCAACTTTACCATACTTTTGACACATAATAGTTCATTAGTATTAATTGAAAAGATGGGACTATAATGATAGACTTATGAGTACCATCCACAACTCTTGACTTTTCTGCACCTCTGTTTCAAATACAGAGAATACTTTTCAAGATCTGATGTTTGCACAGAACATAATAGTATACATATAGCACCTGAAACTATGCCATGCTCTTGAAATGATTACTCAAATATAGAACTCAAAATAAAAACTACTAAAGCTGAGGAAATTGTAATGATTATCAAATGAGGATTGGTGTAGTAAGATACAGAGAGAAGTCTAATTTTAAGATTTTCATTTGTTTATGTATACTTTAGTTTCACTAATTTAATTGTTGCTTGTTCTTCTGGTATCATTTTAACTAAGTGGCCTCATTCTAAATCAATGTCCTCATATATCCAAACTATAATGCAATGACATTTCAAAAAATGCGTAAGGGGAGAAAAAATTGAAAATTAGAATCCATCAGGTATTGAAAAAAATTTTCATTTAGAGGTTTTTCTTAATCTAGAAAACTCTCACTTCTGTAAAAACACTTGCTTAGATAAGGTTTTTAGTTCTCCCTAGCTGTGATCCTTCTTACAAACAAAATGAAGGAACATGAATTCCCTACATATACTGAGCACCACTGTGTGGTAGGCACTATACACTTGATACTATTCCTATGTTATCTTTAATCCTTAAAAATCCTGCAACATAGACATTACTCAAGCTTGCCCAGTGGGAAAAAATAAGATCCATAAAGGATTAAGTAACTACCGCTAACACAACTGGAGGAGCACAATTCAAACTAAGGTCTGACGACTACAAAGCCCCTCTCTTTCTTCAAAGAGTATTAGAAAAAGTCTGATATTGCAGAGATCATGACAGAACTGATTGAAAAAATATTAAATTTTCATTAACCTATTTAGTAAGGCATCCTGTCTTATATTTCATAATAAAATGAAATATAAGATGCAGCTGTTTTCAGTTATCCATTCCCTTTTACAATTTTTTATTTAATTATCTAAATATATTATATCATGTATGTAATAGGTTCTTCAATGGGTAACAAGACAGAGGTCTTCACTCATTAAGTGAAAATTCTAGTGAGACAGACGGACAAATAACAGGTACCAGATAAATAATTAGATTTTGCAATTACTGTCATGAAGGATACAAAGTGCTGAGATACAAAATAACAATGGAAGGTAAACAGGAAAGACCATTTATGCTGAAATATAAACTTAAGGAGTTTATCTTGGGAAGAATGGATGCAATAGCATTCTCTTTTTTCAGGTTTTTTTATTGTTAAATTTATTGGGGTGACATTGGTTAGTAAAAATTACATAGGTTCCAGGTGTACAATTCTACAGTACAGCACCTATGTGTTGCATTATGTGTTCACCACCCAGAGTCAGTTCTTCTATAACCATATAGCAATAGCATTCTTATTATAGAAAAGGGGGAATTTCCTGGTGGTGTAGTGGCTAAGGTGCTTGGCACTGTCAACGCTGCAGCCTGGGTTTGATTCCCAGCCAGGGAACTTACCCACATAAAAAAAAAAAAGAAGAAGAAGAAAGAAAGAAAAGGAAAGCAAAGGCAGTGGGGAAAATGGATCAGAATAGCATTCCCCACTGTAGAATTGTATGCCTGAAACCTATGTAATCCTTGCTAACAGATGTCACCCCAATAAGTCTAACAATAAAAATGAATTAAAAAAAAAAAAAAAAAAAAAAAGAATAGCATTCCCGGAAGACTAAAAACCATGCAGAAAGGCTCTGAGGAAGGATTTCCTCTCTAGGAGTGGAGTTGCTGGGTCATAGGGTAGGACTGTGTTTTTAGTCTTTTGAGGAACTGTCAAACTGTTTTCTATAGAAGCTATATCATTTTGCATTCCTCCTAGCAATGCACAGGGCTCCAATTTCTCCACATCCTCACCAATATGTTATTTTTCTTTATTTTTTAATAGCCATACTAGTAGATAGGAAGTGATATCTTTTGGAAATTCTGAATTGCATTTCCCCATTGACTAATGATGTTGGACATCATTTCATGTGTTTACCGGCCATCTATATATCTCCTTTGAAAAAATGTCTATTCAGGTCTTCTGCCCATTTTAAAATTGGGTTGTCTTTTTGTTGTCAGATAATATTTTAAGAAGACAAATATGACTGCTTGTGAAGATCAAAAAAGGGAGTAAGATTAGAAGTGGAGGGAGTTAAGATTAATCTTCACAGGCTGCCATATTTGGCAGTTAGGAAGCTATTTCAGAAGTCCGGGCAAGATAACGCTTCCTTTAACTAAAGAGCAATGATGGTGCTAATAATTATAACCACATTAAAGTTGTGATAAATTGTCTACAAAGCTGGCCACAAAAAAATCCTTCCTATCCTTACAAATCCATGCCTTATCTCCCCTAAGAAGATGGAGTCCATTTGCCCCACCTTGAATCTGAGCTGGCCTTGTAACTTCTTTTGACAAAGAAAATACAGTGGAGGTTGCATAGTGCCTCTGAGCCTAGGCCTTAAGTGGCACGCCATGTTCCTCATTTACTGTCTCAGAGCCTTGAGCCTCCACACAAGTCCAACTACTTCAAAGGAAACCGAGGCCCAGCCAGCTTCCAGTCATTACAGTTAGTGTAGCCAATCTAGCTGAGGTGCCACACGTGAATGAAAGCATCTTGGATACTCTGGAATGTAGCCACGTGAGTGACCACAGCTGACACCACACGGATCACAACATTACCTAACGAACTGCGTCCAGCGAACCCAGAGAAGCACTGTACCATGAAAATCAATGCCAGCAGGCCTGGAATTAGTGTGAACTGTTTTGATAAAGTATCTACAAGGTGCTGATCCCTGGTTAAATTAGGAAACTAACAATTAACAGTTTTGCTTTGCAATTAGGGCTCCCATGAGTTTCAGAGTGGTTTGTATCAGCTTGTTCACATTGTTCACTGCTACCAGTGACTTACGATTTGCACCACGCCTCAGTGAGAGTACTGGAGGGCTCTATTGCTGGTGCTGGTTATCTAATAGAATATTCCTATGTGACCAGCAAAGGATAAAAAAATAAAAAAAATAAACCCTGACAAGATTCCATTTTGTGCTCCCTGGTTCTCTGGTGTCCATGCATGTGTCAGTTCCTCTTTCAAGGCAGAAAGCGTGTCTTGGTGTGGCCTCGGCAAGGGGAGACAGTTAGAGCTCACTCCTGGCCTCTCTAGAACCCCTGCAACCTTGGACTACAAAGAATATCCTTACTTTAATGCTGTTGCTATTTATATTCTTTTTCTGCAAGTACGATTGTCATTTTGGACCCTGAGTCTTCTTTAGTGATCGAAACCCATCTGCTGTTATTTAGTGCCATCATGAAAAATAACAAATTGTTTCAAGACACTACATTTTAAGGTTATTGGCTATGCAACAATAGATGACAGAAAGAATAGCTAACATTTATGAAGCACCTACTACTTGCCAAGCATCATTCAATCGCAGATAAGGAAACCGTGACACAAGAAGTTAAATTATTTCAGAAAGCAACATAGCTTGTAAGTAGTTGATACAGGTATCATTAGCTGCCAGCACAATCCCAATTACCAACCTCCCTTTCTACAGCTATATGCTCTATAGCTGTGGCCATGTGACACAGTCCTGGCTACTAAATATAAGCGGTTGTCAAATACAGACAATAGAAGCCAGAGAAGGAAGAAAGACTAGTTCAGTTTTGAAATGTTAGTTGTATAGTTACCATAAAACACCAAGGTCAAGATGTCTTATAAATAGTTATTCATGTAAGACTAGAGCTATGGAGGGTTTAGGGTGTAAATACATGCTGGAAGTAATCTGTATATTTGGAAATAATCAGTGCATATAGGTGATACCTCAAGCCATGTAACTAAATGATTCCAGGGAAATTTTGTAGAGGAAGGAGGACTGAAAATATTACATAATATTTCTGTGATTCTCAGATCATTTACTATATTCTTTAGCTAATATCTAGATTTAATCATATAGTAAGACTGATGATTATCCCATTTCCCAGAGCTAATTAAAATGTATCTATTCTAATTTCTAAAAACAAAAGGACGTTCAGCCTCCTTTTCTATTGTGTCATCTTACAAGAAGGAATAAATTTATAAGCAATTCAAAATGAAAGTTTGCAACTTAAAATATTATCAGTATTCTAATAGCAACCTAATTTCTGCTATATTATTATACTTAGCACTATAATCTTAATAAAAGAAAAGCCTATTCTTTCATAATCAAATATATTTGATTAATTCTTTAGGCAGCTCAATTATAATAATTTTTAAATACATGTTTTATTTTTCAATTACAGTTGATAAACAATATTATATTAGTTTCAAGTATACAACATGGTGATTAGACATTTATATAACTTACAAAGTAATCACCCTGATAAATCTAGTACCCATCTGACACCCTACAGTATTATTACAATATTATTGACTATATTCCTTATGCTATACTTAAATTCCATGACCATTTTGTAACTACAAATTTGTACTTCTTAATCCCTTCCCCCTTTTCACCCAATCCCCAACACCCCCTCCAGTTATTAGAACATCTGTTTTGTTTGTTCATTTATTTTGTTCTTTAGATACCACATGAAAGTGAAATCAAACAGCATTTGTCTTCCTTCCTCTGACTTACTACACTTAGCAAAACATCTCTAGGTCCATCCATGTTGTTGCAGATGGCAGTATTTCATTCTTTTTATGGCCGAGTAATATTCCATTGTGTATATACCACCTCTTTTTTATCCATTCATCTATTAATGGACACCAAGGTTGCTTCCATATCTTGCCTATTGTAAATAATTCTGCAATGAACATATGGATGCACATGTCCCTTTGAAGTCGTGGTTTGGGTTTCTTCAGATAAATACCCAGAAGTGGGATTACTGAGTCCTTCTTTGTCTCTTGTTTTAGAGTCTATTTGTCTGGTATAAGTATTGCCACCGCAGCTTTTTTTTCACTTCCATTTTCATGAATAACTTTTTCCCATTCCTTTACTTTCAGTCTGTCTTTTGATCTGAAGTGTGTGTCTTGTAGGCAGCATATGTAAGGGTTTTATTTGCGTATTCATTCAGCTACCTTATGTTTTGATCAGAGTATCTAAATCCATTTAAAGTAATTGTTGATAGAAATGTAGTTATTGCCAATTCATTATTCATATTTTTATCTTTTTTCTTCTTCTTCTTTTTCTTAAATAAGTCCCTTTAACATTTCTTATAATACTGGTTTAGTGGTAATAAACTCCTTTAGCTTTTTCTTGTCTGGGACATGCATTAACTGTCCTTCAATTCTGAATGATAACTTTGCTGGGTAGAGTAATCTTGGTTGTAGGTCCTTACTTTGCATCACTTTAAATACAAGCTCAGACAATTAATTTCACGACCTCATCCTAGAAAAAGTGCTACACACCTCACTGCTTAATATCACTATGGTCACCTTAGAAATACTCCCCTTAGGAAGCTATGCACTGACACCAGCACCTAGTCCACCCTTCAGAGCAATTTTGGAACTCTTTTATTGGAATGGCCAATCAAAGCTGTCATTATACCCAAAATCTGACAATTAAGTTTGTGAACCTGCCACTGTGCACTTATGCTGACAGCACTGTACAAACAACTCAGTAAGGTGTCATAACCTTGCCAATAACCTATGCAGTTTTACCACATACATAGAAACAAACACAGGGAGGTAGCCAAAATGAGGAGACAGAAACATGTCCCAAATGACTAGCCTTATATAGTAGGTGTCCGATGGGGCCCAGTGGCACAATCTCCCTGGTCACCTGAGCTGAATGCTCCAGGTGTATCCCCCCAAGTGGGCTGTGTATGTCCTCCTGTTGTAGTTGAGTCTTGGTTGCTATTTTCACATCAATGGGAGGGACTGATCCTCAGGCTGATTAGTTGTGAGGCCTGGCTGTGACTACAGTGAAGGACCTGTAGTGCAGGGGCTGGACCGTATGGAATAGGATTTGCTTTAGTAGTGCTCTGGTGCCTGCTCAGTCTGCCTTTGGGCATGTGGCCCACAGTGGCAGCTGGAAGGAACTCCAACTTGAACTGAAACTGGCCACTGGGCATGCCACCTGAATATCTCCTAGGAGGGGCTCCATCACATACAAAGTTCAGCCACAGCCTGTAATCTGCCCAGGAGCATCTAGAATGAATCACAAAGCAATCCACAGACAGCAGCCACCTGTGCTGGACTTGGAGGTGCCTGGAAGCAAGCCTCAAATTAAGGCCAGCTGCTTAGCAAGAACTACAGGGCACAACAAGGCCAGATGCTACTTGTTTGAGGTTTGTGAAATATACAGAGATTTTAGGAACATATGCAGCATAACCCAACACAAGCTGTGTGTATAAAAAAGCCACTGGAAGCTGTCTGGCTGGGTTCAAAATGTGGGTGGGGTGGGGTCTCAGAGAATCACCAGAGTAGGGTAAATAGTGTTAGCCAGGTTGATGGAGACTAAGACATAACGGCTGTCTGAGTCTATATGCTGGGAGGTAGGATGGCTCAACAAAGACCTCTACCCAAGAGAAAGCTTCCCCTCTGTCCCTCTCTTTGAAGCCAGACAATTCAGTTCCTCCCTATATGTCCTGGTACCTTTCGAGCTACTGTCCCAAAGCCTGGCACTCAAAATGAGTGAGCTCATCAGTGACTAAGTCATGTGCAGGCCCCTTAAGAAGAATTCCTGGGACTCTAGCAGACTTGCATCTCACTCAGCCACATCGCCACTGGTTTTCACAGCCAGAAGTTATGAGGACTACTCTTCCTGAAACTGAAACCCTGGGCTGAGGAGCCTGGTGTAGGGTAGGGACCTCTCATTCCTCAGGGAAGACCTCTACAGCTGAGATCTCACTTCCAACTTTTAACTGCTACATGCAGGTTTGGGATCAGCCAATTCAGCATCTCCTCCCCACCAGCAGTCTTCTTCTGTATGTCCTTAGTTATAGGACTTCTGTTCAGCTAGACTTCAGGCAATTCTCAATGATGGTTATGATTTTGATATGGTCATGTGAGGATGCAAGCACAGGGTTTTCCCACTCTGCCATCTCGATTGGAAATCCCCTCAATCATGATGATTAATTGACAGAGCAATACATAACTTTGACTTGAGCAGAAAGAAACATGTGTCTATTGTGTTCATTTTTATAACTGCAACATAAATTTTGTTTCACTTAGAATGCATAATTCATTCTTTATTTCTGATCTTGGGAAACAAACATGCTCTATGTGACTTTTTTTAACTAATTAAATTTAAGTAGAACTAAATCAAATAAACATAGTAAGGAAAGCTCCTAAGTGAACAAGGATTTGAAAATAACTTTGTATTAATAATAGCATTACAAGTATCACTGGGTCTCAAATAAAGCACTTAAGTTATACACCACTGAAATGAGAAAATTAAATAAGTTTCAGAAAGTACTTATTAGAATAAATCATATAGTAGTTACTTTTCCCTATGTTCAGTCACAGAAATAAAAAACATAAGGGGTTTTTCCATGTAAATCTAGACAAGTATATCAAAGAAAGACAGAATTGAAATGTAAGCCACTAGGGTAGGTTTGACTATATGTTGTAGCTTTGGAGCACAAGGTTGTTTTATGCAGTTTTAACCATTTCAACATAAAACTGAGTAAAGCTAATAAAAAGCTACTTAGATTCGCTAATATATCTGCTGAAATAACAATTCGTGTCAACAATGGTATTAGTAATTCAGCAGCGTCAAAATTTTAGTATAACAAATCTGAATTTACACTGCCACATTCTGAACTAGAGTAAATATGAGTAAATGTGGCTATCCCAAAAAAATCTTATCAAATGATCAACAATTACAATAAAACTTTCATAATCAAAAAATTTTTCACCAACAAACATATAAAGTTTATATAGTTTCCCTATAATGATTATATCCTATATGGTGGATTATCTAGTAGCAGTCAAGATTTATAATGCCTGCTTTATAATCATTTTAATGCCTATTTTATAATATAAACTATAATAGTTTATATTGTTTCCCTGTAATTAGTATGTCCTACATGATGCATTATCAAGTAGCAGTCAAGATTTATAATGCCTATTTTAGTAAGTTAGTACTAAGTAAATAAATGTTTAGAGTTCATTAACAATTGTTACTGTGAATGCAACATGAACTTCTGCATAGAGTTACTTAATATGAGGTATTCTCCCTGCTCTTTGCAAACCCAAATTCCTCTTTTTAAAAGAAAAAGAAACAATAATGCTTAATGAATAATACACAGACAACTGATCACATTCAAATGACATAATGTTAAGGGTTATAAATCGTAAATAAAGCTAAAGGACCTATAAAAGATTAATTTATATTACCCTCACAACGATGGAAAATTCAAATGTCTACTGGGGTCAGGCAGGCAAATAAGTGTTTAATGGAAAATGGGGCACTGGATGTTACTAACTCTCACCCCTAAGGTAAGCATCCTATCAGCCCCAACAATTATTGTTAGGTTGGGTTTTTGTTTCCTTTTTTCATTTTTGGAAAAGCTAAAAATCTGGATTTGTATATGAAATCCTACAAATTATAAATGTTGGCAACTAATTCAATTTTTTTATAACTATGAACTGGCCATAATCCACTTGTGGATTAAATTCAGCTCATTAGCCACCAGATTCCACACTCAGTTCTCAATCGATCTAAGTATAAATATATAGAGAATATACCTCCCTATTTAATTCTTGCATATATCTCCAGTTCTTGCAAAATCAAACTCCAAAAGATGTTCAATAAATGATTTGAAGTTTTCTAGGTCTAGTTGTAGTATCAAAATGAAATCACAATGTTCCTAATTACAAGTGATTAGTAGAGACTCAATCTTTACACACACTGATAGTTGTAAAACTAGGATTGCCCAGGTCTGAAGTAATCTCTGAAATGCAGTGTAGGAAAGATGGCCAATTACTCATATTTACTTTAGATTGTTATGCAGTGATCAGATTGAGTCACATCGAAGGCACTGCCTAATACTATAAAGAGACTGACTTTTTTTTCTTCACAATTCTTATTGTAAGAAAGACAATCTATCTTCCTCTATATTCACAAGTTAATGAACACAATAAATTAGAACTTTTCATACTCCTCTAAGAAGTGTATAGGGGATATGTTGGTGGCAATCAGAAAATGAAGAGTAAAAGTAGGCTCAGTTGGACAGATTTATAGACTCCGTGAGCAGATAAGGTTGTAGATCAAGTCATCAAGTAATGAAAGTACCAGAATAAGAACTTTCTCTGACACTGTGTAGTGGAATGTCAATATGAATTTCACATGGATGGAGGATGAAAAAGATGATTAGAAAATTCTGATTCCCTAAATTGAGGATATTTAGTGTATTTCAAATTCAGGATGAAGGAGATTCTTTGTCTATTGCTTCAATAGTAAAGTTTTTTTTTAATGTGGTACCTACACATTCCTTAATGAGTAATCTGTGTGCATAAAGATAATCAATTTTAGGTAATTATTTTAAAATATGTTTCTTAAATTTTGTGATAATAAAAATGCATAGTATTTTTTAAATTAGCAATATAATATGTTTTATTTTAATGAGAAGGATAACATTGTTTGCTCTCTTTCACCAAGATAGCTTTATGGTGGATAGCTTAATTTATAATTTAGGTTATACTCATATTTGGAATTGATTTCGCAAGCTAGCTTCTACTAAATTAGAAATTTCAAATTCACCATCATGACACCAAGTGTTTAGTGGCTGCCTGGTAAGTCTGGATATTCATTTTAAACACAAATGACCCAAAAATTATGGAGAGATGGCTCATCACTGAAGACTACTTTACAGCACTCTAATAGATGATGGGGCCTAACATTTCACAGCCAAAAGCTGGTTGGATGTTTCAACTTGGAAGACAACTGTTAAGTGTATTTCTAATCTACTCATTTTCAGGCCTGGAAATTATTTCTTCAGGCTCCATTGCAGCATTTGGATGTGGTTTATAGATTAACTAAATAATACATCCTCGGTTTCTTTCTCCATACACTAAAAAAGACATTGAGCTGGGACAAAGTCCAAATGTTTGTCTCAAGCTATTTGTGTTGCAGTATAATTGTCATTTAAAATCCTGAAAAATATCCTCAACATTAAAAACCATAATATTTTGGCTTGGAAGTGAAGAGTTCAGACCACTCAATATACTAATGCCACTTCAAAAGACCTTATGAAATTATAATAGTCTTTACTGGCATTAGATTTATATTTTATTTCAATGGCTGATATGATCACCTGTCACCTCGTCAACATTCTTATTTCAGTTTGATCAAACAGCTGCATTCATTACTCATGTCTTCATCATCAATACATAAAAAACACATATACATGAACTGCAATTTGAATGTATTCATACTTTTTACTTTCAATTTCAAATCCAGTCCATAGTCAGAAAGCATACTGTTGATCACAAACTATTTTCTCTGAACAAAGCAGAGTATGGATTGCCGCTCAGGTGAAACTTCTTTTATTTACATAATACTCTTCGATGGTGTGAATATGGTTGGTGCTGTTTATTGCTGATCTGAATGCAAGTTTTCAGTCTAAATATTCCATAAAATTAAATCAAAGACATACCACTTTTCCCTTTGCTTGAATTTTCAAAGATAAATATAACTAAATGTTGCCAAATTCTTCCTCACATATATAGGTAGCAAACATAAGCAAGGGTTAATCATACTCTGCAAATCTGTATTTTAAAACAAACATAAACCAAAATATATTACATGTTTAGACAGATATTAATGCATGTTTATAGGAGCTTTTTTTACACATATGCTACTGATACGACATTTGATTTTATCTCTTAATAAAGGAATTTCACTTTTACTGTGCTTCTCTCAGCATAATTACTATCACTGACTTTTCAGCTTGTTTTATAAAAAGATCACGTAGAAATATGAGTACATTTCACCACAAACATCAACAAACCCAACATTACCTTTAAAAATAAAGTTTGATTTTGTTTATGTGGTGTATCACATTGATTGATTTTCGTATGTTGAACCATCCTTGTGCTCCCGGGATGAATCCCACTTGATCATGATGTATGATCTTTTGGATGCATTGTTGTATTCTGTTTGCTAATATTTTGTTCAGGATTTTTGCATCTGTGTTCATCAGAGATATTGGTCTATAGTTTTCTTTTTTTGTG